>RJWJ010030671.1:0-19738 GCA_004363605.1 Indri indri | reverse complement strand
TTTTTCTTTTTTCTTTAGGTATGTAACTCTGTGGGGTACAAGACAGTTTTTGTTGTGTAAGACTAACCATGGAATGTACAGCATATCTTACTCCTGTAAATGCTGGTAGCATCACCTCAGTCATTGTAACAACCAAAATGCCTCCAGAAATTTCCAAAATTTCCAGGATGCTTCCAGGTGTTTTTAAGCCTACTGAGAAACACTAGCTTAGAGAAAAACATGAACTGAAACAAACCATTATTTGAATAATAGATTGTTTCTAACTAGAATGGCAAGAGTGACATTACTAATTACTACATTTTATCGGAATGTCAAATGGAACAGCTTCTAAGAACTTAAATATTTCTATCAAGGTAAAATGAAGGGAATTTTGATTTTTAAGTGCTTGAAGGGTTTGGTAGCCAAGAACTGTGTCAGCTAAAGGCATAAACTGTGGTTATCTGATGACTGTAGCACCCTTATGAAACTTGGAAGAAATTGAACTTGCTTGGTTCCATCGGTAATCCAAAGTCCTGATTTTTATGGGTCCATTCTGACTAGATATGTAGTTTATATGCATTCTGAGTAGATATGTGGTTTATATACATTCAGGTGTTTTACGCTGCCTATCACAAAGACCCCTAGGACTAAGATCAGGAGGAAATCCATTTGAACTGCCCTTCTCCACCCGCCATTTCTGTCTTCCTGCAGGCTCCCTATGCTTTGCCAGAACAGCCTCTTATGTGAGCAACTTAATTGATAGCATTTCATATATTTATATGGACATACTTGTATTTTTAGCCAAAATTAGGCCTGTAGCAAGATCTAGGATACTTAAACCCTTATTTTGGTTGGTGCTGTTGAGAAATGTGAGATTTTTAGGTGGCACCTGTTTTTATGAGTGTAACTTTTATGTGAGTTAGAACATTCAATAAATAAACTGGTTAATGTTTTTAATAGGGATGGGGAAAAGACAAAACTGTAGAATGCTTTGTCTTTTGCTAGGATCAGTACTAGATATTTGATGATATGTGCTTATAGCTATCAGAATCTAGAAAGTGGTTGGTTCATTTACTTTTTAATTTTTATGGTACATGGAGCAGCTCTTTCAAAGTGGTACAAGAAAGCATCACATACAGCTGTTATAAAAATAAATATATTGAAATTGTGAATCCTAATGACCTTACAAATGGCAGAAATTTGCAACTGTCTAATACCTATAGTGATGTGAATATAATTTTACTAACCTGCTGTGAATTTAAAAAGTTTTTTTTTGGTAAGTGTTTTACCTATTAAAATGATCTAGAATACTTTTTCTCTGTCTCTCCAGCTCTTTTCTCTCCCTTTTCTCCAGGCAGAACTACACGTAAATCATTCCAAAACAATTAACGCTGCTTTAGTCACAAATTATTGATTTTTCTGTTCATAGCGTATGTAGAATTGCTGCTCTACTTAGATTCTAAAATGAGGCGTTTTAATTGTGTTTTCCAGGAAGATATGAATTTAAATGAAGATAAAAAGGCACCATTGCGGGAAAAGAACTTCAGTATCAAAAAAGAAATGGTGATGCAGTACATTAATACTGCTTCTAAGACAGTAAGTAAAACTGTCAAGTTGAAAAATACAGCTGAAACATGTTGTAGTATGGAAAACAATGCATTTGTCTAACGAAGTGCTTAAGTTTGTGTGCAACCATGATCAGAGGGCTTTTGAATTTATAATTAAGGGCATGAGTATTATAATAAATTATTTAATTGAAAAATATTTCTCATCTTATAACTTCTAAACTACTTTTGTTTTTTTGGCCAGTTACATTGCTAAGAAACACTGTGGTAGGTCTACACTAAGACACTTTTCCTCATTACTGGATTAAGACGGTTATTGATTTCTAATGTTACTTATAAACAGGGATAATATTTGTATTATAGAAAAGTGAGAATGATTTTATTCTAACTACCTAAATCACATACATAATAGTGGCTTAGAGGCATATCTTTAATGTGAGTTTCCCTATGGATAAAATTATCTTGTAACAAATTATAAATGTAGGTATTGAAAGAAGCATTAAGCTTCCACATGGCTGCCAATTTTCCAGGGGAACGTGAAATATGTGGGTGGAAGTAATGACTAAATGTTTAAGAAACCATGACTGGCACACAGAATCAATTGCATTTATTTCATGGAACAACAAATGAGCTTGGCTAATAATATACAAATTGTGAATAAATGGATTGGATGAAGACTATAAAATGGAAGCCAATGAAGAAGCAATAAGTAGAACAACAGTAGAAAATGATTTTGGCTGAATTTAAAATGGAATTGGATTAGAAGAGTAGCTTAACACACTGGTTTTCATTGTATACTTTAACCTAAGGCCAGGTTACAAGAACATAAGTTATTTATATTTTAACTCCATTTATCTACTAGACCAGTCAGTGACTCTGAGGTATTTCTTTTGGAAGAAAAACTCAAATGATGTTTAATTTTTAAACATGTCTCATGTTTTGGCAGCTTGATTTCAGGTCTGGAACTCACTGTGAGTACTGTGCTTTTTCTAGCTCCTTGTATAGATGGGCTCTGGATCCTGCTATTGTGACATCGATACTAATTGCTTTTGTCCATCAGTGATACTTAGATATCACAAATTGACATTGGGGATTTAGGAATCAGAGCTCTGGTGTTTTGGATCTGCTTATTTATCCTCTGTTTGACCTTGGGTGTTTTCTTTTACCTTTGTGATTCTTATTTTCCTCATCTATAAAATGGGAAGACCTACATCATGGACTTATTATCAGTATCAAATTGTTTATTCCACAATTAGAACATAACATTTTACAATGGATGGCTGCCTTCTGTGGCAGCAGTGGTGGTGGTGGTAATTGTTTATTTTTCTTTGTGATTTGTTCATTATACCATAATTAAAAATATAGGAAGATGTATATTAGTGAAAATACAAATTTGCTATTTTTGAGTGCACATTTCTAAGACATTTGTTTGTTCATTCAACACGTTTGTTAAGTGCCTATGTGTCTGGCAGTATTTTAGGCACTGGCAACGGGGGCACCAAGATAGTTTATCACTGTGTCTTGTAGAGCAGCATTGGACACATGATAGAAACACACAAACACATGTAGAGGAGGTGAAATGTGATGTGGGGAAAAAAAAAGAGCAGTTTTTTTTGTCTTTGTAAATATTTTGTGTAGTCAGTGACGACTACCCTGTTAGGGAGTTTTAAATTTAACAAGCATGAATTCATTTACTATAATTACAAGGGATGCTACATCAGTTAGAATTGGTTTAGAAAACCTTGGCATAATAGTGCATTTTAATTCTTGAATTTGAGATAATAAATAGACTTTTAAGAGTCAAGCTAACCGTTTTGAACTTTGTTATAGTGGCACTATTTGAGTTTGCATTCACTAATTTTTTTTTTTTTTTTTTTTTTTTTGAGACAGAGTCTCTCTTGCCTGGGGCGAGTGCCGTGGCGTCAGCCTAGCTCACAGCAACCTCAAACTCCTGGGCTCGAGCAATCCTACTGTCTCAGCCTCCCGAGTAGCTGGGACTACAGGCATGCGCCACCATGCCCGGCTAATTTTTTTTCTATATATATATTTTTAGCTGTCCAGTTAATTTCTTTGTATATTTTTTTGGTAGAGACGGGGTCTCGCTCTTGCTCAGGCTGGTATCGAACTCCTGAGCTCAGAACGATCCGCCCGCCTCGGCCTCCCAGAGTGCTAGGATTACAGGCGTGAGCCACCGCGCCCGGCCACTAATTTTTAACTTTAATCATTTTGGACTAAGATTGGAATTTGTTTATCAGAATTAGGTAATTAAATTATCAGGATTGAAATAGATTAGTTATCTAAAGTGTGATTACAACATTGACTCATTTAATTAGTGTGTGGAGGATCGTGGCTGTTCCTAGGAAGGTTCTGAATAATTTGGCAGATGGTTAACATTATAGAAAGTTCAAGCTGACCAGTCATTTATTTTTGTGCTGGAAGTAGAAACACATTTTATTAACTCCAGGGTACAGACTTTGTCATGCCACTTTATTTATGTCAATGGCTATTGAAAAAGTTACTCTGAGAAAAACAGAATAAAAATTCATAGATTGGTTGTTCTAGAGAGAATACGAAAAGGATAGAGGATAGAAAAGATATACTTTTATGACTTTAGGATTAGAATTTGCTTTGGGGTTCTCTTTTGTGTATAAACACTGATATTATATTTTGGAAAGTAGTACTGATTCCTACAGTTTATGGTTTGAAAATGCTTTAGAAACATTATTCCTCAAAGTGGGCCTAAAGTAGGTAAGGTCGGTTTTTAGAATATTTAAAAAAAAAAAAAATGTCATCAATCAGACTAGGTTATTTTCAAGACCTTATTAAGTTTGGGTTTAGGTGGCCAAAGGAAAAAAAAAACTGAATTTGTGCAGTTAGGAAGGATTATTATAATTTTATTAAGAAAGTGTCATATTTACAGGCTGAAAATACCAGATATGCATTTTTTTAAAACTTTTTAGGAGAATGGGTATGTGATCCAGGTTTGTACAGTATAATCTAGTGGGCATATCTGCTAGGGGGATTCTGAGAAAGGTTTTTCTCCTTTATGAAAGGATCTTGTGCAGGAGAGCCACCTTTTTTTTTTCTGCCATTGGATACAATTGTGAGAGGTTATGGGATGCTTGACATCACGGTGCTGCTGCTCTGGCTTAATGCAGTCCCGTCTCCAGACTCTTCATTATATGAGGTGATGCATGTTCTTATTGAAGCTGCTTCAGGCTTTTTCTTTGCTGCTGTAAGCATCCTGGTATAACATCCACATATGTTTTTGCCTATTTTGTATCTCTAATTCACTCTGGAAATTACTGTTTCCATTCAAAGGAACATCTTAGGACCTTCCCCTCACCAGTGTATGCTCACTCAGAGCATAGATGAGAGAGGTACTACAAGGCCCTATGATCGTACCCTGGCAAATTACTCAACTCAGATGTTTAGTAGAAAGTTTATTGGAGAAAACATCTTTCAGAAAGAATCACGACTTAACTTTTGTTTGATCACACAACTGGGGGGCGAGATTATGGTGCAGTTTACTGTAAGGACCTTCAAGGTAGGATGTGATATGAGAAGCAAAATGGAAGAGGATCCATAGTTCCCAAACAATACAAGAAGAACATTCTGGACTACAACAGAGTATGGTCTCTTAAGCCACAACTGTCTAAGGATTTTCACTATTTTATAAATAGAAGGGAACTAAAATTTAAATCTACAAATCTATATGTCTTTAATATTAACACTTAACCTGACCTTGAGTATTGTTCTCATTCTTTATTGTGGTTTAATTATTTTTAATCCTTATCTTCTTTTAAAATGCTTAAAGCACTCAGATATTGTTAAAAGATGATTTTTTGTAGTCAAGATTCTTGTGTTTGAGTGGACAAACCAAGCTCAGGAGATATATCCTAATAGAGTTGTTGTACTCACCTAGTTTCCTTTTCCCCCTTTTCTTTTTGGGATGAATGCATCATATCCTACGTCTGTGATACCAGTGTTTATGTTGGTACTTCTTTTTTTGTGTGTGCTTGAGTTGTATTCAAGGTGAGCTGTCTCGGGGTATATCTGGATAATGCGATAAAGTCTCTCATAATGCAGGTGATGGGAGACCATGGATTAATTTATGCACAATTAAAGAATATATTAAAAAGGATTCCTGTTCAGAATAGGGTTTAGATCACTAAGATACTTCCCCCCCCCCATCACAAAGGATTAGTAAAAATAAAAAGCACATTATACCTTTCCTATCTGTCAAGAGGAAGGAGTGTTCTATTATATTTGCTGTTCTGCTTTTAGGTTTCTTAAGGTAAGCTGTGGTAATAAAAACTAGAGAACTCCTGAGAGGCCATACCCTGTATCCCAGAAAAGTGGAAGCAGACCCTCGAAAGGAGCAGAAGATATTTGAAAGAGGAAGAGGCTCAGAGGGGGCAGAGGGAGTGAGGCAGGAGAATCAGGAAGGCCAAGTTTGAGAGACAGGAAAGGACGACTATAAAGATGTCTGGGC
Source organism: Indri indri (assembly GCA_004363605.1). Taxonomy (NCBI): domain Eukaryota; kingdom Metazoa; phylum Chordata; class Mammalia; order Primates; family Indriidae; genus Indri; species Indri indri. The sequence continues at coordinate 13,699 of RJWJ010030671.1, read as the reverse complement.
CGGGCGCGGTGGCTCACACCTGTAATCCTAGCTCTCTGGGAGGCCGAGGCGGGTGGATTGCTCAAGATCAGGAGTTCGAGACCAGCCTAAGCAAGAGTGAGACCCTGTCTCTACTAAAAAAGTAGAAAAGAAATTAGCCGGACAACTAAAAAATATATAGAAAAAAAAATTAGCCGGGCATGGTGGCGCATGCCTGTAGTCCCAGCTACTCGGGAGGCTGAGGCAATAGGATCGCTTGAGCCCAGGAGTTGGAGGTTGCTGTGAGCTAGGCTGATGCCACGGCACTCTAGCCCGGGCAACACAGTGAGACTCTTGTCTCAAAAAAAAAAAAAAAAAGATGTCTGCTCCTCTGTGGGGAGGTGGGGTTTCTGGGAGATAGTGAGAGAAGTATAAAGAGATTTTGAGGGAAATTCTATTTCATGCTATGTAGTATAACAGATTTATTATATCTCCGAGAACCCCTCAGTAGAGATGAGCATTTGCTCTTCAGCGCTTTAATAGTTCTCTTTTCCCACCAATTTATTTTTGTTTATCAAGATGATGCAATGGTCCAGACAGTTTACTTACATTCAGATTATAACTGGATTGTTACCTGTTATCATTTTTTGGCTGTACCATTAGATGTGGATAAAATGCTTTAAAAATTTCTCCTTGAAATTTCTACTTCTAGTTAGAAGCCCTTCTGGATGCACTAGCTTGGAATCAGGTCGTTAAAGGCTGCCCAGCTCCCCTCGTGTATATGTCATTGGCATTTGTATTATAGCTGCAATAACATGCTTATTTTAGGTGGGCCGGTATCTGACAAGGACAACCTAATCTCATATTTATTTCTAAGAGTCTTAATTAGGACATCTACCCTTTGTTTTCTATTTATTTTTAGTTTTTTCCCTTTTGATTTTTTTCCAGGGGAAGAAACAGAACTCTTCTTTTATAAATGCTTCGACAAGTTTGCTAGCTCCCTCTGACTGTTTCAATTTTTTTCTTTCCCGGTCAAGCCGGTTTCTCAGTGAATGAGGGCTTTTCTGAGGCATTTATTGGAAAAGTTTGGGTAAAGTTTAACTTTATTCTTTGAACCTTTCCTTAAGTACTGTTGTAGTTCTTGCCCAGACTTTTTAAATAAGAAAGTTAAATATCAAGTATTAAAGAACATAACTTTAAAAGGTACATAGAAAGACTATAACAAAAGTTAATAGTCTTTTTTAATATTCAAAAGACTATAACAACAGTATGTTGAAATGACTGAGTCTAAATTGAGTTTATAAGTGTAGGATTATGGTTTCCGATGCATGTGTGTATGTGTGTGTATATATTTGTGTGTATGTGTATATATATTAATATATATGTATATATAATATAGTATTTAAAAGTATTTTGAAAAGTCTTATCATGGTACTGGTGTTCCAGCTCTGTAGGGCATAATGTCTTCAAGTATGGAGGACATGGTATTCCATAGTATCATCCTTCTAGGTATATCCTGATCAGAAGAGAACTATGTTTTGAAAAAAATATTAGTCATATATTCAGATTTGTGTATACATTTGCCCCGTTGTACTGTGGGTTCTGCATCTGTGGATTCAACGAACTGTGGATTGAAAATATTTGGGAAAAAAATTGTATCTGTACTGAATATCTACAGACTTTTTTTCTTGTCATTACTTCCTAAACATTGTAATATAACAATTATTTACATAGCATTTACATTGTATTAGGTAGTATACAGGAGGATGTGACTAGATTATATGCAAATACTATGTCATTTTATATCAGGGACTTGAGCATCCACAGATTCTGGTATCCATGAGAGGTCCTGGAGCCAATCCCCCATAGATACCAAGGGACAATTATATTTCTTCTAAATGAAAAATCTGGAATTGAATTTAGTTTTAGCATTAATTTGTTAATATTGTAATATTAGTGAGGGCATTTTAATACCTTTCTGTGTCTTTTTTCTTTCTCAGAATTACAGTTTTAAATATTAATTTTGGAAAGCAATATTAGATACAAGTAAATTGTGTTTTATTTTCTCTCATTTTTTGTTATTATTTAAAGAGGTTTATATTTTAACCACTAGAAACTTAGATGAACCACAGTTTCATGCATTATTTTTAAAGTTAAGATGGATTATGTTTTGCCTTGTATTTTAGTTTGGGGATTTGATAAAAACTTCTCTATAACACAAAAGCTTAGTAAAAATCAGTGGTTGGTATTAGAAGTATCTAATAACAATGCCCTCACTTTTGATACTTCATCTATTTGTCCCCAGGTCTTGCTTGCTGGGCTAGGAGAAAATTTCAGAGCCTCAGGGTGATGAACCAATTTCTTGTTAAGACTATTTCCTAATAATGTATCTGGCACTTTAATTTCCATTCGTGCCTATATAGGGTAGGTTTTATTTATGCACAATTAAAATGCTTTTCCAACAGCATAGATTCTCCCATATTCCTTATGAATTGTTTCTGGGCAGCCCCCGTGGTGTTCTCTACTATTACTGCATTGTGTTTTTGTTTAGGTAGGAAGAAACTGATCTTTTCTTTTTTTATATGAAGAGATTATATTAGGCTAAAATTACAATTGTGTGTTTTGGTCTTTTAAAAATCTTATTGGTAGTTAAGATACCTTTTCTTTAATTATAGGATTTTTTTAAAGGATTCACCAGATATAGAAAAACTGTAATTTACTGTGTTGGTTAATGATACTTACACCAGTTGTTGTCATTAGAGGTCTATCTGAGGTTGTTTTTTAACTTGGTTATTGAGTTGTTTCTTGGCCTAAGACATTTTTCTATGCTCATACTTACATTTTAGATTTTTATGGACATAATTAAACTTATCATGTCTGTTAACCATAAATGTAGTGATAACTTTGAAAGTGCCAGCAAGAAGAGGCATGTGATTATGATGAAGGTTAAAGTGATGAGAAAATATCCATATATAAAGAAGCTTTTGAAAGAAGGAACACTTCTGAAGGAAAATGTGAAAAACTAAAAGTGCTATATACGTACAACTGTCTTTCAGTGAGCAAAGAGGATAGGTAATTGATGAAATGAGAAAAAAAAAGTGGCCAGGAACAATAGCTCTCAGTCTTGATATCAAGTAGAATCATCACTCTGGGGTATTTAAATATTTCAATGTGCAGGCTCTTCTTTTTAATAGTCGTGTAGACCAATTCCTATGCATGAGACCCAGGCATCAGTATTGAGTGAAGCTCTACTGGTGATTTCAGTGTGCAGCCAAGAATGAGAACTACTGGGCTATAGAAGATGGACCTCATCACCAGATGTCTTTTAGCATAACATTAATTCAACAAGAGACTAGGAGTTGATAGAATTGGAAGGCTAAGCTGTCCTATTTACTAATGAAACTGTTATCTAGCCACTGAGGCTTCAAGGCTAGCTTGCCATGTGTACAACATCAAAATGAGTGTTCAAGTGGCATACGTGCTGTAGCTACTAAGGAGTTCTCTATGGCACTTGGCCGTGTGTAGAAATCATCAAGGGGAAGGTCAACTACTTTAACAGAGAAGAACCTACTGTGTTTTAGAAAAAGATGCCCAGTAGAGCAGGTATCAGCAAGGAGGAGAAGAGTATGCCTGGTTTTAAAGCTTCAGTGAACTGATTCACTTTCCTAGTTGGTAGCATTAAACTTAAATGCCTAAGTTGTTTTGAACTTAAGGGATATCCTTTCTGTTCTTAGTTATTCTTAAAGGGAATAAATTCTACACATACTTAAAAAAAATCTTTAATGGGTTAATCAGAAGGCATTTGTTCCCAATTTTATGGTTTCCTGATTTATTACCATTTCTTAACTGGTACGATATAGAGGCTTCCTCCATAACCCTGAAGAAAATAAATATGGGTGGTATAGCTTCTTATTGTCTATGTCATACAAAATTATTTTTAAATCCCTTCATTATCAGAAAGCCTTCCAGAGTAGATTAAGTAAATTAGGGATATGTCTGGGATTCATTGAGTTGTGTAAACAAAATAGTCTGAATATAAATTCAGACAATCTTAAGTTTTGACTATTCCTTGTGTGTTAACTGTTACATTAGATTTTATTTGTGGAATTTTTCTTGGAAAATTATATTGCACTGTTTCAGTGAATTTAAAATCATTTTCTGGCATTATTTTTGTTAGGGATGACTTTGTTAAACTCTGTTGTTTAGTACACATTAGTAGATATTAGTTTGTTTTTTATTTACCTTAGGTCTGGAATATATCTTAGAGTATCTCCAAGTGAGGAGATGCAAATGTGGGAAGGGTCCAGGGAGTATGTGACATCCCCACATTAATGATGTAGGGTTTCAGATTTTTTTTTTAACTCTTTGTGAAATAAAACACAGTTATAGAAAACATTAAAAAACAAATGTGTAGCTTAATGAATTATTGTGAGGGGAACACCACCTAGATTAATTAACAGAACCTTGCCAGCCATCCCAGAAAACCCTACAGCTACCTTGTCCCAGTCCCTTCAATTTGTGTATATTTTCTCCTAAAAGCAATCACTATCTTGACTTTCGTGGGAATTACTACCTTGAGTTTTTTTTTACCCACAAGGGCATCCTCAGATGCCATAGTTTATTCTTGCTTGTATTTTAAAATTTGGAATATCTTCAAGTCTTTTCCAATCTTCAGGTTTCCCATCCATTCCTTTATTTTATCCTAGACTTTCTGGATTGTGCTGATTTGCATACTCATGGTAAAATTAACATGTCTCTCCGTCCTCTGTATTTCCTGCAAAGTGGCAGCTAGATCCAGAGGCTTGATCAGACTCAGGTCTGTTTCCTTCAGCAAGACCGTAGGAAGTGTTATTTTCTTTCATCAGTAGGTATTTACATATTGTTTGCAATTAAAATTCTATAATTTCATTTTCATTCTTAGTCGAAATGTCTCTTTTATAAAGAGATATTTTCTCTCAAATACTGCTTGGTTACTTAGTGATAAAGGAAATCTAGGACAAATGCTTGATTCTTTCCCTTTATTGCCAGTTTTCAAGATAGTGAATTGAGTCTCTATCATCCTCTGGAGGTGACCACTCATTTTTAATATCATTAAGAATTTATGCATTATTACTGTTAGCGAAGCTCAGATTGTCCCATCTTTGGCCAGTGGGATTTTATCTAGTTGGCCCCTAATCATTTTGGTCTGACCCTAATAGCTTTGGATTGTTTCACTTCTACCTGGTAATGTAAGATGATCCAGCTCCTTTTGTATATTTCCTATACTAGACATCGAATCAGTCATTTCCTTTAGTGGGGAATATTTCAAGACTACAGTGTGGGGCCCAAGAATGCTTATTGCCCTTCTTGCTAGTGCCCTTCTTGCTAGAAAAAAGTGTGTGTATTTAAAAAGTTTTTCTTTTGCATATGCTGTCTCCATCTATAATTTATGTTTTTGTTGTATTATGTCTACATTGAGCATATAGCCATTACATTCACTCTCTTCCTTTCAAACTTCATTTTATCTATGAGTAACTGAATTTTATTGCTCACCACCAGTCCTTATGTTGATATTTCTTTAGACATTTTGTTTGTTTGAAGTTTGGTCTTTAGTAGATTCCTCAGAAGGGCTCATGAAAATAATATTCCCTGAATTTTGCATGTTGATAATAGTATATGCCCTTTTATTGTTGAAGAGTCAGTTTTGCTGGATATAAAACCTTTGGTTCATAGTTTTTTTCCTTAGGAACTTGAATAAATTATACTATTTTATTCTAGCGAAAAGCATGAGAGCATTGCTGTGAAAAAGTCAACTAATAACTGATTTTTATTTGTTATAGGTTATTGTGTCTTATCTGGATGTCTGAGTTGGGATTATCAAGTATGCACTATGCTCTTTCATTGTGTACCTTTTAAATGGTTTTTTTTTTTTTTTGGTTAAATTTCGTGGACATATTCTTTTTTTCAGGACTTTTATTATCTGCATGTTGAATTTTTATTTATCTTTAATATGCTACTTTCTCCCAAATTCTTTTCATCTTATTTTTCATTTCTTTTTGATTTTTAAAAATTTCATTTATTTCAGCCTGAATTACTTATGACATTGTTTATCCTTGTGTTCCTTCTAGTTTTGTTTCTGAAATGATTTTTTTTTATTTCTATTTTTTCCTTGAGTTTCCTTTCTTCATTTCTGAGTTTATCTTACTCTGCCTTAAATATTTTTTAATGTCTTATATATTCTCTTAATGTCTCTTAGCCCATTTTGAACTTATAGTTTGATTTATGGGTTTGTCTTTGAGGTAGGTATCTTTCCTCTTTTGTAGGAATGTTCTGCTTACTTTTGATTTCATTCTTAGCACTTTGTCCTGAATGTAGGGTCCTGTCCTGGAAAGGAACCTTGGCACTTCACCTCAGTGTTGACAGTTCATGGGACACAGACTGCTCTAGCCTCTACAGATCTTTTCTGGGCCTCATGTACTCACCCACAGGTGGAGTGGGCCAAATTCCTCCCAGTTTTAGCTGCTGTTCTTAAATAGACCTTTCGAGATGTACAGTGAATACCTCTGGACCATTTTGGGGTTCTCTTACTTTTATGTTCATTAGGTGCTCTGTTGCTTTCCTCTGTATCTTGCCACACAAATGTTGCTACTGTGCAGGTATTATGGCTGTTGGTTTTTCTCCAGCTGCCTGTATTTTGAGGATTGTGGAGAAGATACTTTGTTGTTCAATATTATTGGTTTTTTGATTTTGCTATTATTTTGTCTCTTTCTGTGGTTATCCAAGGAGTTTTCAAAACTATACTCCTGTTGCCATCTGCCCAGATCCTACAGTCTTCTAGTTTTGAATTTCGTATTCTCTTCTTTATTCATTGCCAATTTATGTGTTTGGTTAAAAAACAATTCAGAGTTATTAGCATCCCTCACCCCCAAGTTTTAGGGGAGAAAGGGATGACATTTTTCTATGTAACTTTAACTGATAGCTCAAGGTTTTGATGTTTATTTCATCTGTAAACTTTCATCAAACCTCTTAATGGCCCATGACCTACAAATAGATTTAAATAAAACACCAGTTTTAGGCTTAATTTCTATGCTATGCTTGTGCAGTGCTATCATCTCCTCATGTAGTTTCAATTAAGTTATGCAGGATGCATCTTTTCTCTGTATCCCATTGATAATGGGAAAATTCAAACTGCCCTTTGGTACTATACCCCACCCCTGGAAAAATAGGTCTCATCTGCTTGTGTATGTCTATAAATTAGTGAGTGTGTTAAATCTATCACAGCGTGAAATCACTTCAAACGCTGTGAAAGACTATCTTAAAGAATTTAAATTGATTGCAGATGTTAGTGCAATTAAGCAGGCCTGATGAGCTCAGAATCATGTTTCTCAGATTTGAATATGAATGCATTTAAAAAAATTATAGTGATGTACTCCATGTAAATGGAGTGCACAGACATCTGAGAGTTTTTATCACCTTCTGTTTTAAAATGGTTCAACATGAAAAGCGATGTGTGATCCCTTGTGCAGATACGTGTATTACTTAGAATAAATGTGTATTGTTTGAATTAAGTATATAGTTCCATGCCATCCTTGCCCAACTAGAATTGACACTGAATGATTATTTCCTTTGTTATTTCATTTGTCTGCCAATTAGTTTGTCTACCTTTTGTGCCTATAATTCATTTAAAAATTTTTCTGTAGACAGAAAGTGTAATGTTATTTCATCCACGTTTTTAAGAAGAAAAAAACGAGTATGAAAAACAAGCCAAATGAGTTGGCTTAGATTATAGAAGCATAGGACTGTGTTTTACTCACGAGATCAGACCACGTGACTGGTAAAACTCTACCTACCTTAAGTTGCTTTTACTTTAAGTTGACGAAATATAAAAGAAAGTTTTCTAGTTATTAGTTTAAAATATCACATACCGGGTTGCAAATTAGAAAGCGAATTCTGAAATAAGACTCTCACAAGATTAAGTAGAGTGTATGGTGTGTTCATTTTCAATTTATTTCAAATTGATCTGTGCACATTAACTAATTAAACTCATCAATTTCTGTAAAACTTTGTAAAATGTTATGGACATTAGGGCTTTATTATACATACAGTAGAACGTACAAAAATGATGAGTAATTGTATTTAGATACTGTTTTAAATAGTAAGAAAATCATTGAAGTCTTATTTGAAGTGTAGCAACATTAATGATTTTAAATGGTTAGGAACAAAGAATGCATTATATTTTTCTAGATAGTGAAAATGAAAACTAATCTACAATATTTTATAATAGTTTATTTTACTCATAATGGCAAATTATATTTTGTTTCCAGGAGTCAAGAATCTAGCTTTGTTGCTTCCAGTTTTGTGATTTCAGAAAATTCATTATTACTTTCTAGGACTTAGTTTACTAAATTATATTATAAAATCTAGGGGTTTTGGTGTGGGAAAGTATGGAATAGAGGCAATGCTTAAAATACCTTAACAGTTCAAGTCCCACTTCTTTCTTTCTTTTTTTTCCCCAAAATATTATGGGGATACAACTGTTTTTGGTTACATGTATCACTTTTGTTATGCTCAAGTCAGAGTTACAAGTGTGCTCATCACCCAGATATAGTGTTCGTTGTGCCCATTAGGTAGGTTTTCGCCCATCCTCTCCTCCCCCTCCCGACTGCTTGATTTCCACTGAGTTTTATTTCCTTCTGGGCCACTTACCCCAATGATTTTTTTAAAAAGTTGATTACATGTCCCTGAGCCAATATAAGTTTGTTTATTATAAACATGCTCATTGTACTACTACCTCATATTTGTTATATTCATTTTATGTATAATACAGATTACTATATATTAAAATGTTAAAATATACTTTATTTCATTATGTATGAGTTGAGAATGTAAGTAAAATAATGTATTAATATTTCATTAATATTTTAATATTAACACTAAAATTTTGCCTCATTCACAAATGAAATCAGTTTGGTTTCTTTTTTTGTTTCATTTTTATCACATTTTCACTATGCCAGATTCATGACATAATGAACACGCCTTTTTTCTACTCTGAAATATGTTTACGTTGCAGATTACTTGATGATTTGTTATTTTAAAGAACTATAAAACTTTCTGGGCTTGGTGCCTTTTTAAAGATAAACTTTTAACTTTAAAATGTCTTTCATTAGTTTTCTTCTAAAAATTATACTCCAGTCTCTACTTCTCCCAGTTTTAATTTTAAATTACCCATTATAGTCTATCCCTTATAACTGAACCTACCACACCCACTCAGAAATGTTCTGAGGTTATGTGCAAACATCGAGTAACCATTGCATTTCTCCAAAGTTCATGCCGACCTCCATCTCACTCACTTCAACACTTTCTTGTTCTTGCCTGTACTAGTTCTTCTATTTTTGTACCATCAACCAGCTGTTGTTCTCCCTTTAGCCACATTTAATTAAGAATTCAGTTTCAGTTTGCTGTTTTGATTATTGAATTAGTGCTTGAGGGATCTCAGTAAGATATGACATGCTCTGGCTCTGCCTTTATGCCTTGCCCTTGGAGGAAAAAGACATAAAGGCGTGTATCAAGGTCATGTGTCATTCAGGCAAGATATATCTGTAAAAGAATATTACCTTCGTGAAATCCATCATTGTCCACATGTGATGGGGATCTTGGAGGCTCACAAACTTGATTGGTCAACATGCTAAGACTCAGTGTGCATTTTATGAGCAGGTATACTATCTAAGCTAATAGAGACTGATGTATAAAAATCCAAATGTCACCTTAGTAATTTATAATCAGAAATATTACTCTTAAGATTCTGTCAATACTATTTTCTTTCATCATAAGGTAGTCTGTAGAGAAAGCTAAATGATAGAGAGTTGCTTGCTTGGTTTGTTGGATGATCCACTGTGGAGATAATGGAGCACCTGTTTAGACTAAGTTAGATCCTGCTGTGTGTGCTCATAGCATCATGTGCTTTTCCTTAATTAATGTGATAGACTAGAAGCTTCATGAAGGCACAGAATACCTGTTGCATCGCAAACTAGATATTTGTGTGTATATATCTGGGCACTACCTTTCCTGGGGAGTCTCGGTGGAATTCTGTAGAACTTTGGATCTCTGGACATGTTCGCAGGTACCATGCAGACTGGCTCCTTCCGCAGCGCATGCTCACTGTTCTTAGAGCAAAATTGATGAGGTCACACTTTTTATGGTACTTAAAATAAATTCGTTTTATTTTGAGATCTCACTTGATGTTGGTAAAAATGTATAATCTCTTGGGTCATTTTAATGGAAGGCCCATATTATCTCATATATTGGTCTTTCCTAATTTGATTATCTGAAGTTAACTGTAATTTAAGATTTGGGTGTATCTTATAGTTGGCAAAATGTATCTCCCCTAAAGTATACTTCTTGCCTGGTTATTTTTTAGAGGGGAATCAGACAGGTACTGGTGTTCTTATTTTATTTTCTCACTATTTAGATTTTATAGCTCACGATCTTTATATATTTTCACCTGTAATTTTTGAGAATTTTCTTAGGACACTAAGGTTGTTTAATCAAAATGATTAGAAATTCTAACATCTACTTGTTTAGTAATCAAGTAACATTCTAAGCATCATTCATTTATTCAGATGCTCAAATTTAAAACTATTAAAATCAAAGCTACACCTTAAAAGGATGGAGCGTCACTTAATGAAGCAATCGCTCACCAATGTGAAATAATTTCTTACTATCTTATTGCTTTGTCTGGTCTACTTAAGTGAAAAAGGTCTATGATTTCTAAATACTTTTCATATTAACAGTGCTGTAGAAGTAATGCTTTTTTTGGTAATATATGATCAGAATTCAAATACCATTTAAATGTAAAATATATAAATAAAAAATGGATGAGTGAATAGAATGGCTTTAAATAATTTTATATAATTTTATTTAAGATTAATAGCAAAACCTAAGAATGTCACTAATGGGGAATGTGCTAAATAAAGGTATTTAAAATAAAACAATTTTAGAAGGTTTTTTTCTTTCAGAAATGATGCATTGTTGCAGAAAATTTAGAAAATAGAAGACATCATGAGAAAGAAAAAAAATATCCTACCTAAGACATGGCACTTAGCTAAAATATTACAGTGGTTTTGATTTTTGAAAAAGCCTAAAAAGGAATATTTTAATAGTAAAACTAGGTTTCTATAGCAGAAGAATTAATTAGGACTTTTTCTATTATGTCAGAGTTTTGGCAGAAGCCCAAAGACTGAGGATAGCAGGTGCCAGAACAATGCAGCCATGAGAAGAGCCTGTGAAACTGATTGTGCTACCATTAGGCTATCGTCTACTTTGAGACTATATAAGAATAGGTTCACAATTATTTAAGAAATGAAAGGGCTTTCTTTGGAGGGAGCGGTATCAGAGTTTTGTGGCAGCATTTCCAACCCCTTATGAGGGACTGGAGACAAATGGGTGGGCATTTGATTGATTGAACCAGAAGTTGATGTGTGTCCCTTCCAGTTTGGGGACACAGGGATTGGAACCTTTCTCTATTTGCGGATGGTAGCCTCTAACGGCAAGAGGCTGCTCGAGCTGCTTTTATGGCAGAGCAAGGAATAACTGGACTTGCACCAAAACATTGGCTAGATGTGGACCTTTCAGAAGGGGTTGACTTTGAATTGTGTTGGAGTTTTATCCAAGGGGACCACCTGCATGTGTGGTGACCCTAACAGAGTCTATATAGGCTGGACTGCTAATTCTTCAGCAAGGAACTCTCTGAGTAACCCTTATGAGCATTCCACAGAAGATGTAGTCAACACTTGGATATCAGTCACATCCAGAGGACAGTGGCAACAGGGTTATAATAGTGGTACCTGATTACAGCAGTTTTTTGCATCTTACCTCCCCAATCTCCTCATCCTCGAAGGTGCCAGAGGAAACCTGATGAGATGGCATGGTAGAAATGAGGAGCAAGGTGGGAAAATAGTGAAGATCCGAAGCCCTGTTCATCGCTATGAATTTCTTAGTCTGAAATTTTGGACACATTGAGGAATGGAAGAAACTTTAAATTAGTTAAGATTGAGGTAATATTAGACCTGTCTCTTCAGAAAGAAAAACTTACTTTCCCATACTAGGCTAGATAGTTATGTGAAAGGTAGAATATCATTCTGAGATGATATTACTTAAAATAGTCTTGGAGCGAGAGAGTGTTATAAAGTAGGTTTGAATCCAGATGTCGTAAAGGAAAAGATGGGTACCTTTGCTAATACAACAGTTAAAAACTTCTGAATAGGTAGTATAGGGGAGAGAGCGAGGTAGTAAACAAACTTAGAAGAAATAAAAAACTAAAAGAAAATATTTGCTATGTATCAATAATGTTTAAAGAACACCTACACATCATTAAGAAAAAGATGAATAACCTAATAGGAATAAATTTAGTTAATGGGTATAGGCAATTTACCTAAGAAGAATTTCAAATGGCATACAGCCATTTGAAAAGATGTTTAATCTCAATATGTAAATTAAAACTAGTGTGTCTGTCAAAATAGAAAAACTAAAAAAAGATTATTGACAGTAAATGTTCGGTGAAGGTGTAGAAATATATACCAATGCAACCTTTTGGGAGTATAATTTGGCAGTATCTATAGAAATAAGAACTTGTATACCCTCCTGATGTAACAGTCTGTTATTTTGAATCTATTTTATAGTAACAGCTTGAAAGTATAAACATCTGGGTATCAGGGCATTCCTTGTAGCACTGTGTGAAATGTCAAGAAATTTAAAACAATCAAAATATCCATTAATAGAGAAATGATTAAGTAATTTATAGTATGGTCATGCAGTTGATGGATAATGCAGGTAATAAAATGAATGAGTTAGATCTGACTTGCAAAACTACCCAATATTAAAAAAATATATAAAAACACATGTATGGTATGAACCGATTTTTGTTCAAAGAAAGTTGTGTGTGAGTCCATACACATATATTAATATATGAATGAGTGGGCATGTGTTTATATCTGCCCACGTAAGGGAAAACTCTTGATGGATTCTTACCAAACTTGTAAAACTATTTGTAGTGGTCATCTCACACTATGGCTGGAGAAACTGGGGCAAAGAACTTTCATTTCCTCATACACTTAAACAAAAAGGGATAATGGGATTAGCGGTGACTTTTAGTTTTGGGTGTTTTTGTGTATGTCTCAAGATAAAATTTTTTAACAAAAATATAGGAAGAAGATAATGTGGGATAAAAAGCTAGGGGAATTGGAGGGCAACCATCTATCAGATTACGTTAAACTTCTGGATGTGATAAGATGTGAACCATGAACTTAAATGATTGCTCTTTCATCATTAGGCTACGATAATCCATTTTTTCTCCTGCTAAGTGCAAGAAACTTGGATAAGTTAATGTGAATAAGACAAAGGTCTCTAGCACTTCAGAGCGCTCTCAGTTTAGTAGAAACAAAATGTAGAAACAGGTAAGAAGAGTACAGTCTGGCATATGGGCCCTAAGTATATGGTGAAGTGCTAGATTATTGCCCCAGCACATTGTTGAAAATGCAATACTCTGACTTACTAGAGTTAATGGGAGAGACCCTGGGCTCTCATCAGCATCTTAGCTGGCAACCTAAACACTGCAACAAGCTGCTCCTACTGTGGCTCCCTTTCTCTAAGTTTTCAGCCTTGGTACCAGAATATATTTATCCTTCTAGAATAATATTTTCTCAGGAGAAACAAGATCTGATGTTGTACCTAACGGAGAACACCATTTTTCTCTTGTTTACCAAGT
>RJWJ010030670.1:0-19740 GCA_004363605.1 Indri indri | reverse complement strand
CAAGAATGGAAAAACAAGCACCACATGTACTCACCATCAAATTGGTAGTAACTGAACAACACATAAGTGTACATATAAGAATAACATCTATTGGATGTTGGGTAGGGAGGGAGGGGGAAGGGGGAGGGGCGAGGGGGAGGAGGGGACGGATATATGCATACACAAAGGGTGCAATGCGCACCCTCCGAGAGATGGACACACTTGGGACTGGGACTCGGGGGGAAGGGGAGGCAAGGGCAACATACCTAACCTAAACATCTGTACCCCTATAAACAACAAACAATAAAAAAAAAATAAATTAAAAAAAAAAAAGAAAGTTATTCCTTTTGTATAAGAAGGACGTCTTTCACATGGGAATTTCATCTCCAGCTTTTAATAAACAGAACGGTCAAAGTGAAAAAATAAATAAATAAATAAATAAAATATCAGATAATGAAAGAATTAAATTTAAACAAGGTGACAGAGTAGAAAGTGGTCGAATAGAGGGGCAAAACCCTGCAGAAGTAGGCTGCAGAGAGAATAGCAAATCCACAGCCTGCTTAGGGGAATGTCAGCTTGGCAGAATTTTTATGTCCGTAAGACAAAGAGATAGATGATTTTGTCAGTGATCCAAAAAGAAAATTATTCTTCCACTCATTATATATTTGGAGAGCACCTACTATGTGCCTGGCTGCTCTAAAGTGGCAATGTTAAAACTTGACCTAATGTCTTCTGGCCTCAAGTGAGGAAGGAAGGAAGGGAGTATAGGAAAACCGGCATCTATGGAAAGCTCACTATGTGCCAGACGTGAGCTGCACAATCCCATGCATGCTAGTTCATTTGATCCTCATAATATGGCAGGGAGGGAGTAACTTGGGCAATTCCCATTTTGCTGTTGCCCAGGAAGTCATTACCATACATGCAGGAAGTGGTGCAGCTGGAATTCGGACCTCTGCAGGTGTGGCTCTTATCCTCACAGCACGCTCCCTCTTCGACATCTTACGAATTGAATCAAATAATCAGAATTGGAATCTTCTTTATTCTACAAGGATGTGAGAACTTAGCTCCAAAAGGAATGTGTTGACAATAATAGAAGCAATTGCTCGTAAGAGTTCAAGGAACTCTCCATGCCCCTCTCCATCACCCAGCCAAAGCCTCCTCTGTGCCGCTTCCCTTCCCCCACAATATATAGTCCTCAGGCATGGCCAACGCTAGACCCCTTGCCAAATGTCCCCCTTCAAGCAGCCAGGGCATATCTTCTACATGACACCTGCCTGTGTCTTTAGAGCAGGTGAGTTTTTTTCATGCAATAATTCTTGCCATAAGGAAAGCACGATTAAAACATCTTTTTACAAAATGCATTAATTCCTAGGCAAAGATAAAAATTCCATTTGACACAAATAGATTTTCCATAGTGAGTTAGTGCTGCATTGAGGGTAATGGATGGGGGAGGGGTGGGCATCCACCCATTAATCAGCAAGGGATGGGAAGGGGGACAGGCGTTGATGGAGGGGAGGAAGAGGCACCAGTGAAATTTCAACCTGTGAGAGCGATGCCCCTCCCTTCCCCCAGTTCTTAATGATCTCATCAGGGGTCCAAGATCGATTCCCAGCCATGTTCATCTATCCCCTTCTGCATTCATTATTTTAATAGCATCCACATAGGACCATTTGACATTTGCATCAGACAAGCATTAATGGGAAGTTTGTTTGGGAAGCTTAGGAATTAAGGAGAAGCAGATACCCATGGCTGTGGGCCAGGGCAGTCTAAATGGGCACAAATGTGGAGATTGGAGAAATATGGGAGGAGGAAAACGGCAACCAGTGGTTCTGTCCCGATCAGACCAAAGTGACTGAGTTTCCCCTTCTCCTTACAGGGCCCTCTAGCCCCCAGACTTCTTAGCAAACCAATGAGTAGAAAACCTAGGCATGCAAGTCTGAATCAAAGGAATCTAAATTTCTGAACTGGACCAAAAAGACTGTCATTCTAATTCACCCCATAAACATTTCCCAGGTGCTCATCCAAGCTAAATGCTGTGCTAGGCTTGACAGATGCAGCGTGAGACCCAGGCCTGCCCTCAAGGAGCCCTAGTCTAGACAAATAAAAAAGCAGTTTCAGCTCAGGGCTATCAATGTCATGTTAGAAATAAGCAAGGGACAAGGACACGGTCAAAGTCTTCCAAGAGGCAGGGATGCTTGAGATGAAACTTGAAGGTAAATAGGAATTTTCCAAGCCCACTGGGGTAGATGCACTTTCCCGGCAGAGGGAACCGCACATGGAAAGGCATCGAGCATGAGACAGGCTGATGTGTTTGGGATCTGCAAGAACTTGGAAGTCTTAGAGGGCACAGAACCAGCAAAGAGGTGGGAGAGTCTAAAGAAGTTGGCCAGAACATGGTGTGCTGGGCTGCAGAATAAGGCTTCATCCTGTAGGTCGAAAAGTGTTTTAAACAGATTAGAAACATAAAAATAGAATTGCCTGTTGAGACGCCTAGTAGGAAATAGATTGAAATGGAGAGATTCAGGGCGGGAGGCAGCGAGGACACTGTTTCATCTGTCCTCCTGGGAGAAGAAAGGCCTGAGCGAGGGCAGTGGTCACAGGTAAGAGAGGAGGGTGAAGTTCAGCAGTATTTTGGAGGGAGATCCCAGCATAGGGCCCCACCTGGGTGTGGCACACTTCTCTTCCACCAGACATCCAGAGAGTGAGGACAAACAGAAGGACAGGAGGGTCTGAGGAGTAGTCAATGAGCCTGGGGCAGGAACAGTGGTTGAAGAATCAAAGGACATAGTAGACATTTTCAAAGCTCCTGTGGGCTGTCGTCTTAGTTTGGGTTTCCCCCAAAGCAGAATCTAAGACAAGAACTTAGATGCAAGTAGTTTACTTAGGAGGTGAGCCCTGCAGTAAAAATGGGGACAATGAGACATGAAAGGATAGAAAGCCAACACTCGGTGTGTTTGATCGAGCTGGTTACCATTGTGGGCAGTTGGAGCTCACTCCCACTGGGGACTTTCTGGGGAATTGTGAGAATGTACTCAGACTTGTCCCTGCAAAGATCAGGAGGCTGGGCATTTACCCAAGGACTCCTGAATGTTGTACCCTAGGGGTGTTTTCTCTCCCCCACATCCAGGCTGCAACTGAGCAGGGCATGAGGCAGCTCCCCCAAGCTTTGGAGAAAGACCTGAAACAGGAAAGCAGTTAACATGTGACCTTGTCAGCGTGCCTGGGAACCCCCCACCACAGGAACAGCTGGAGCTGATACCAGAGATGGGATTAACAGATGTGTCATGGGGCACCAATGGCACCTGCCACAGCTGTCTGCAGAGGAAGCAGAAAAATCAGGAGTAGACCCAGAGGTAGAAAAAAAGTGCCTTATTCACCATCACGTCCCTGGAGAAGGCAGTATTGGATGCCGCCATTGTAATACATGGCACTCTACAACAAGGCTTCCTAAACCCCCACAGCAAGGGCTATAACTGATTGCATGTTTATTGGCTGCTGGGTGCAGGAGTAAGCATTTGCATGTATTATCTTATTTAATTCTGAAACAGCCTTGTGAAGAAGGTCCTTTATCACTCCCATTCTGCAGAGGAAGAAACCAAGGCTCAGGTGACATATTTATCCCTAAGTCCCCAGACTAAAGAGAAAACAAGGCAGGATCAGAACCAGTTCTCCTTAACCCCAGCCTGAGCCTAGCACTGCTCCTTCAAGGACACTTGATCCACAACTGTGTGACAATTGGCAAGATGAGGACAGGTCTGTAGATTAGATAATAGTACTGTATAAATACTAATTTCCTGATTTTGAAAATTCTGCTGTGATTATTGTTCTGTAAAAGAATGTCTTTGTTTTTAGGAAATGCACACTGGTATTTAGAGGTGGAGGGGCATTATGTCCACAACTTACGGCCAAACAGTTCATAAAAATATATGTTATAAGTATGTCCATGCACACACACACACACACACACACACACACACACACAGATACAATAAATGTGGTAAGATGTTAACTTTGAGGGACTCTGGGTAAAGAGTATACAGCAATTCTTTTCATTATTTTTGTGACTTTCCTGTAAATCTAAGATAATTTCAAAATTTTTAAGGTTTTTTAAAAGTGACCTAATCCTGTTGGAACTTATCTGCCTCATTTTTCAAAAAAGGAATAAAAACTTTCAGTCCACTGCAAACAGCAACAAAGAAAGGGCCACTACTAGCACAGGAAATGCCTCTGGGGACCTTATCTGGAAAGAGTCTTGGCCCTGAAGGGTTTCCTGGATGTTTTCTCCCCTTCAAGATCTTGAATCCCTTTGGGAGCTGAGCCTTGGGAATCAATGCCTGACATCATGTGGCTGCAGGGGCAGGAAACAGGGCTTCCAGGCATGCCAGCCTCACCAGGGCAAGCCAGGCATTCACCCCACCCCTTCCTGCCTGCCTCAGGCAGGGACAAGGCAGCCCTCAGAATCTCATCTCCCATGCATCTCAAGGCTGAATTCGGCCTCCAGGTTCCCCAGGCTTGGTTCAAGAGGATGGGATTGCTGAACATTGGTGGAATGCCAAGGGTTTGGAAAAGGGGCAGGAAAGAGTTCTTGCTAGAGGGCATCGGGGTTCCAGCCCTGACTTTGCCACTTGGACAAAGGCGTTCCTGACAGTTAGAGATGCTCTGCCCCTTCCCTCCTCCTTCCTCATTCCCTCTCACCTTGGCCCAAGGCGGGTACCTATTCAACTGAGGGGCAAGACCTCCTCCCTCTCTGTCCCAGCACACCTCCAGGCCCCGCACACACAAGGGCTGTGTCAGAATTCAGAGAGAAAAATGAGAAACTCCCTTTCCAGATGGTTGTAAGATGGTGCCAGTTCCCAGTAGGGACACTGGGGAGGGCGCCAAACAAACTGCCTTTTTTGGTGTCCCTCCCACTCCACAGCCCAGGAAGCCTCTCTGAAACACCCTTCAGAGGGACTGACGGGAGTCGGTGGATAAATACCCCAGCTCCCTCGCCCCCAGGCGGAATAACTCTGAGAGATGAATTCTACACTGCCTCTCAGAAGGCCCCACTGGGACTGAGCCCCAGGCCCCCTGCTGGTTAACACTTCCTGTGTTAATTTCTTTCCCCTCCCTGTTTCCTGGGATCACCTCCCAAATACACAATTTGCATCCAGAATCTTGTCTGAGTCTGCCTAGGAAGAAGCCAACATAAGACAGCACTCAATGATTATTTAGTCATCTAAACGGAGTTGTGAGCTACTAAACTCATGAGCTTCTTAAAGCCCAGAGCCCCAACATCTCACAGAGCCTGGGACAGAGAAGAAGCTCCATAAATATTAATATTTGTTGAATGAGAGATTGACCTCACAGAAGTAGGTATGTCCCCCCCAAGGACAGACACTGAAGGATACCTCTGGGGGATGTTTGGCCCCTGGGCTTCAGACACGTGGCCTCTGAGCCATTCAGGTTCCACTGAGGCAGCCAGGAAAGGGGTGTTGCCGACAATCGACAATCGGAAGAGTAAGGTGGGAGGGCGGAACAGGGCTTGCCGGGCTGGTGCAGCCTCCACTCTGTCCTGCTCCGCAGAGGAGCCAGGCTCCGCTGGGCACAGCTCGCCACGGTGAGTGTGCAAACAGCCACAACGCAGGGGCCATTTCAGTTAGTTCAGGAAAGGTACAAGAGCATGACAAATATATGTAATTTGTAAATTGGCCAGTCTTTTGCAATAATTTAGAGGCACTAGTTAGGAGCAATAGAAACCCCCCAATTACTGATGTTTAAGGCTGGCACTGTTGCTGGCTGAATATTTCATGCATAAATGAACTTCCACTAGGGCCACCCGCTGCGTCTGATGAGACTCTTGCGGGCTTTATTGCCCAGAGCCCAGCAGGGTCCCGCCAATGGGCCCCATGACGGATGATGCATCGTTTTGCGGCTTAAATAATGCAGCGCGGGACAGGCTCAGTGCTGGTGCACTTTATTTACATATCAATTGAGTGGCCACTCTGAATATGAAGAAATATGAAAGGGGGAGTCAGTCGCTGGCACTGAATATTTCATGGCCGTGAGCCCCGCAGGAAGCGAATGTCCCCAGCCCAGAGCTGGCTCTGGCCATGTGTGCTGGGGAGAACTGACATTAATAGTACAGGAGATGAGGCCGGAACAATCTCCCGAGCCAGGAGGGGAGCCGCTAACTGGAATTGATGAACCCCTATCATGTGGACACAGCCTGCCACTGCCTCTTCAAGTCAGCAAAATATCTGCTTCCTGCCTCCACCTTCTGGTTCCCAGAAACTTCTGCAGAGAAGGGAGTGTGTTTAAGCCACTGCACGCTGACTTCCCAAGCCATGTGGATGGAACAGAAGGTAGCAGGGAAAATGCCATGTCCACTGAGGGAGGACCTCCTCCCTTCTGAGGATTTGCTGGAAGATGAAACAGGAGTTCCAGCCCAGCCCCTTCTCCACTGGAAAGCTCTGGGAACTCCCATCCCTGGAGTCATTGACTCCCTAATTATCTTCTGATTTTCTGCCATGTGCTGGGCTTCTTGCTGAGGGATGAGGATACAACTATGAAAAACACACTGTCTCCACCTCATGGAGCTCACCGTTGAGTGGGGGGAAAAGCAAAAAAGAAAATGGGAAATCATACTGGTTGGGTGTAGTACATGTCTACTACTGCTTGACAAATTACCCCAAAACTTAGTGGCTTAAAACAATAAACACTTATTATCAAATACAGTCCTGGTGAGTTAGGAATTTAGAGGTGGTTTAGCTGGGTGGTTTTTGCTTAGGTTTTCTCATAAGATTGTAGTCAAGGTATCGGCTGGGGCTGCCATCTTCTGAAGGGTAGACTGGGACCGGAGGATCCGATTCCAGAGCAGCCAGCACACGTGGGGAAAGACGATGCTGCTGGCTGTTGGCAGGAGGCCTCGGTTTCTTGCCATGCTGACCTCTCCATAGAGCTGCTTGAGTGTCCTCACAATATGGTGGCTGGCTTTTCCCAAGCAAGTGATCCAAGAGAACAAGATGGAAGCAGCAATGTCTTTTATGACCTGCCCGCAGAAGTCACAAATCGTCATTTCAGTCGTTTTATCTGTCACATGGTTAAACCCTGATACAATATGGGAGGGCACTACAAAGACATGAATACCAGAAAGCAGGAATTGTTGGAGGCCCTCGTGGACCACATGGAGCAAGTGGAAGATAAGGAGGGGCATCTGGTCTGGTAGAGGGGAGCCTAGCAAGGCTTCCTAGAGGTAATGATATCCGATCAGAAACTGAGAAGGTAAAACTATCTCAGCAAAGAGGAAGAGGGAAGAGAGTTCAGCACAGGGAACAACCTGTGCAATGGTCCAGAGGCTGGTGCATGGAGAAGCCAAAGAGTTCAGCTTCACTGGAGCTTAGAGGGGGCTTTGACTGTCAGGCTCTATCCTGAGGTCCCTGGGGAGCCTTTGCAGTATTCAAAGAGAGGACTGCCCTGTGGGTGTCATGTGCCCCTGAGTCTGCTACCTCCCAGCAATGCTGGGCGGGTCTGGGTGCCTTTGAAAACACACTCTGGAGAGACGGAGACAGAACCCCAAGTCAGCCCTGGGATCTACCATACTTAGAGGGGATTCAGTTCAGGATTAGAGTTAAGGCAATGTTAGAGTTAGAACTGGAAGACTAGAGAGAGGTCACCAAAGGCAACAGATCTGTCTGAAATGTCAGCACTCTACGCACTTGCTGGCTATGTGATCTTGGACAAGTCACTTACCCTCAGTGGGCCTCAGTTTTCCCACCTGTAAAGTGGGAATAATTGCAGGACCAGCCTAATGAGGTTGTTGTGGGTGTTGCCTGAGAAAAGGCATCTGGCACATGCACCCACATAGTAAGTTCTTGCAGAGTGAATGAGGCCTTCATCTGTGTCAATCTGGAATTGCTGAACCACCTATCATCAAAACAGTGCTGGACTAAATGCTACATAAGGGTTTGTTTTATAGAGAGATATAAGTAGATGTAGATACAGAGAGATATAATAATAGATGCTCAATAAGTATTTGCTATATTAATAATATGCTGAGTCTAAGAAAGGAACAAAGTCCTAACTGGGGCAGAGCCTCAGAGAGGGACAAAGACCCTCTCTAGGGCAATTTTCTTGGTTTGAAAAATGAAGAACCTTGAACTTGGAAACCTTGGAAGCTGGAGGCAGCAGGGAAGGGCAGCCGTAAGCACAGGCCAGGTGGGATGGGACAGGGGCCAAAGAGACCCTCTGTGGAGCCCCCACCTGGGCTCGCGGACCAGCGTACTAACACACACTGAACAGCTAAATCATACATTATTGATTTGTCAAACGTATTTGCATATAAATAAGCATGATCATTCATGGAGGCCCAAACAGCACCGCCTCCCCTCCGCGCCATGATTACAGATGGATGGCCCTAGTTAGACACGAACCAGGGACGCTGCTACCCCTGCCGCAAAGTCAGCGGCTGATTTAAAACTACGTTTATTGGAGCATGTAAGTGTGACAGCCTAGTGGTGAGTTTGGGATAATTAGTCTAAAAGACAAGATAAACGACTCCTAAAACTGGTATTGTGATGAAGATCCCACCCCTCTCTCCCCCCACCCGCCAGCTCAGTCCTGATGCCAAAAATACAGCCGATGATAATTAACTAGGAAACGTTAACAGGCAGGATTATGTTCCAATTGCATTTTCCAAAGGACTTTAGAATTTTACACCCAAGTTGATTGTGTTCCCCTCCCCCTGGTGATTAGGCTAGAAGCAGAAGCTTGGAGGGAGGGGTGGGCAGACAGGCCCAGACAAGGTTTCTGAGGCCAGGCAAGCAGGTGGCTTCAGTCAGCCTTCCCCGAGCCTGAACCGAGATGGATCTGTGGGGCAAAGCACGTTGACCCAGGGAAATTCTATCTGCCATGTTAACTCATTCCACGTGGGAGATCAGCCGTGAGCTTGGAGGCTGGCAACGGCCGCCTCTGATGGATCAAGGGACCCAGCTGCTCAGCTAGACACAATGCTAGAGACTCGTCATCACAAGAGAAATGCATGGCTTGCTAACACTTTATTTTAATTGTCCTAAATTACACGTGAAGACTTACAGCCCAGCAGGCCAGCCAGCGAATATCAAACGTTACCTTGAGGATCAGCTTGGCCTAGAGAGGAACCTGCAGTCCTAGGGCTGGGGCCTCAGCACTTTGCTGATGCAGAAGAGAGAGGGTCACTGCCTTTTGGTCCCATCACCTGTATCCCTGCTCCCCCGGACTGGGTGGGGAATGCCCTGGCACCTCCGACCCATCCTATCAATAGGTTTGAGAGTTTCCTCTCCTCTCTGAGATTTAAATCATATAGATCCAGGTCAGGGGGTGGGGAGCAGGTGGCTGGATTTGTTTGAGGGCCTCAAAGAAGAATCCAGAAAGGAGGCAACACAGCAGAGGAGTCTGTAGTAGGCAAAATAGTAGACCCTGCAAAGATGTCCACATCCCAATCCCCAAACCTTGCATGACAGAAAGGACTTTGCAGATTTGATTCAGGATCTTGAGATGGCAAGAGGATCCTGCATCATCCAGGTGGGTCCAATGTAATCATGAGGTCCTTGTACGAGGGAGGCAGGAGGATGAGAAAGAGAGAGAGGGGACGACGTTATGATGCTGCCAACTTTGAAAGTGGAGGAAGTGGCCGTGAACCAAGGGGTGCAGGCAAGCTCTAGAAGCTGCAAGAGGCAAGAAACAGATTCTCCCTTTGCGCTTCCAGAAGGAACGCAGCCCTGCTGACACCATCGTGTTAGCCCAGTGAGACCCCTTTCTGACTGCAGACCTCCAGAACTGTAAAATGATAAATAAACTTGTACTGTTTTAATCTGCTAAGTAACTTGTTACAGCAGCAATAGGACACTAATGCAGAGTCCCCAGTGTTCTCGGCCTGGCCTCGCCACACCCTGCCTGTGAGACTCTGGGTGAGTGACTGAACTTCCCTCAGCCTCAGTGTCCTCATCTCTAAAACGGGGATAATAGAACCTACCTCATGAGCCCGCTGTGAATATTAAGTGAGCTGCTGCCTGAAAAGCGCTTAGCTCCGTGCTCAGCACATAGTCAGAGTGCAAGAACTAGCACTTCCTGTTGTGGCTGTAGCTGCCATTATTGTGCCTCGCTGCTCTTCCTGAGACCTTGCCAGTGAGGATAAAATTATTAATAATAAGTATCAGTAAACCTAAAATTTATTTATTCATCAAATATGCATTGATCATCTTCTGTATGCAAACTACTATGTCAGGTATTGGAAATAAAATAATGAACGAAAAGAGGCCTAAAGCCCCTGCCCTCATGGACCATACAACATGGTAGGTGAGATGGACCGTATTGTATCATTATATTATGTATTATAATATTGTATGTTATATTATATTTATATTAAATCATCTCCTGAACGAGTGCTAAGATTGAGATGTGCTAAAGAAATACACATGGAGAGGTGTGTTCCATTAGGGAATTTAGGGAAGTCTTCCTGGAGAAAGCTAATCTCCAGAGTTTGAGCAGATTTTGTCCTTAGGAAGACAAGAGCATAGAAACTTCTGAGCTATGGGAGGAAAGACTCTGTCTACACCTCTGGGGCGATGCTCAGGCTTCTGGGTCATCTGGGAGGAGCTTAGTCAAAGTGGAAGGCCTGCAGATCCCCACCATGGTGAGTCCTGAGAAGGTAGAAAGGCCCCAGCCACAGGTAGCCAAACAGAGAGGCATGATCAAGTATGGCCTTGAACTGTGGGAGGTGAGTCTGTCCCTTGGATACTGGATCCCTATTTGATGTGAAATACCAGGCTGGGAATATCATTTTGTACATTGTGCTTGGGCCCTGACCCTCAACGCACAGGCATATTTTGCCCTTCATGAGTGCAAAGCAAGCACATGGCAAAGCCTAATTCTTTTCCCATGGACGTGGGAAGGTGGGAGGGAAGAAGGAAACATTTTCCTGACCACTGTGGGGTCTATCACATACCTTAAAATTCTGTCTGGGGACAGTGGAGTATTCCTTTCTCCTTGGGAGAGAGAGGAAGTCTAGGGACCTCCCTCACCCATGAACAAGATTCTAGGCCTCAGACCTCCACTCTGTGTATACATCAGCCTTTCTACACGCCCCCTAACTTCCATGATGACTCAGAGTTGGCCACGTCCCAAAGCCCCTGGTCAGTGCTTATTTCTAGGTTTAGGTTGTCACCACCTAAAAACCCAGGCCTAAGCTGAACTGTCAGGCACACAGCAGATGTGCAAGAATCATTTGCTGAATTAATGAATGAATGCATGCCCAGCCTACCCCTTGGACACCATTCATTGGCCTTTTGGATGCCTTCTGCCCAAGGTCAATCCCATTGCATCACCGCTGCACACAGGGCTTAGGCAGGGATATCCTAGCACACTCCAGAGCCCACCCACCCAGTGACTGCACAAGCTCCAGACCCTGTCTCTTTCTCAGCTTTCACAATGCTGGCCATGCCGTTGGCAGGAATTCCAAAACAGCCTACAAAACGTGGATGTGGGAGACCATATCCCCGGAATATTTTGCAAAAAACAAATATTGTGACAAACAATCGGAAACGTGGTACATTTATCTGCATTTTCAGTAGCTGCTCATATGTTCACATTAAAACTGTTGAAAATGTATAATTAAAAATCTGTTTCAAAATGCAAAGAACATGTAAAAATAATCTATCCATTCAAAATGAAAAACGAAAACAAATAAGTATGAGCCATTGGAAAAAATAAAATAAGAGAAAGCAAACTCCGACGGGATGGAGACCCTGATGAATGGTGGCTGGGACTAGTCTCACAGCACGCACTCGTCCCACCTCCCCCAGTATGGACCCAGAGCATCTGAGCTGAACCCGCATCCTTTTCAATCCACTCAATTTGATGCTTCAGTTTCTCCATATGAGAGGAGTTGTGGGAACAAACGTCAAGTGACTATTGGGTGAAACGTCCTCTGCGTGGGGCTCAAGACCCAGATGAATGGGATGCACACCTGCATCTGTATCTAGCAGTAGATGCACATCTGCGTCTGTATCTAGCAGTAGATGCAGACCTGCGTCTGTATCTAGCAGTAGATGCAGACATGTGTCTGTATCTAGCAGTAGATGCAGACCTGTGTCTGTATCTAACAGTAGACAGATACTCCTCCCCTGCCAGGAAGATTCCGAGCCTGCGCATAATTTCCCTGGGAATTTTTTTACTTACATCTGGGAAAGAAGGAAAAACCACTTAGGAGAAAAGAAGGACTTGCGAGAAAAAGAGGAGTAACAAGACAGCCAAGAGCCATGAGTGGTTTGATCTTAAGAGAATTTTAGTTGGGAGTTAATTATGGGGAGAAAAAAAAAGAGTAGCCTCTGGGCAGCTACGAAGAGAGGGAGAAGTGAAAAGCCAGAGTATTGAGGAAAGAAAATCTTAAGAATTGTTGCTGTGAATTATGATTTGGATCCTCTTTGACATTCTTCGAGAGATACCAATAAAAGATTTAAATTGTTTTACATCCCTTTGATTGCCGTATATAATTCTTCAAATGTGACACCATGCTGGGACTGGGTCACATGGGGCCCTGGTTTTATTTGGGTTATATGAGTAAACATGCATTTAATCCACCCTGTGAAACATGCCCCAATAGAGGTGTGGACACAGTGCTTTCAGAATATAGAGGGATCCCAGAAGAGAAAAGAAGTTTTCCAGAGGAAGTAACGTTTGAATTGAATTCAGGAGAATACGTTCATCTTATTGCATGAATTGCAAGGGCATTTCTGGTAGAAGAAGTAATATCTGCAAAGATATAGGGTATTCAGGGGAAAGTGAATAGTCCAGTAGGTTGAAGAAGAAACCAGAAAGCTCAGTGGGTGGACAGAAGCCATGGAGTGAAAAGCCTCAAATGCTGTTAGGATGCACTTGGCCTTTACTCTGTAGTCTCAACAGCATGGGCATGACATGTCCGTGGTTGTACATCCATTCAACCCTCTTGCCGGGGAGGCTGCAGCCTCCTGAAGCAAACTGCCCTCTTCTGAATTCCATCCCCAGAGGGGGACCAGGAGAAATATAATCAGGCCTGGAGCTGATTCCAGAGGTTACAAAGGCACTTATAAGAAGTTCACAGTTCCCAATAAAGAGAAAGACACACGCAGGATAAAAAAAAAAAAAAAAAAAAAAAAGCCATTTGTCATCATCTGAATTCATGTGCAGGGAACACATTTGTTTCCAATGAGCATGTTTCACAAACTTGTTTAAATGAAAATGGACTTGATTTCAATGACAATGCAGTCTTGGTGGCAATACGATGTTTTATTTTATTGTTTGCAATTAGTGACAAGTGAGGAAAATATCCAAATCACTCCACATCATGCGGGGTGTGTGTTCTCCAAGTGCTCAGCTCTGATGAGAGGATGGGGGTTGGGGATACAGCCATGAAGAACTTGAACCCCCAGAGAGGATACTGAAGTATACACGGAATGCTCAGGCTCCTAACCAGGGCAGAGGCATTATTTAAAGCCAGGAAGTACGGCTGACCATTGGGAGGTAGAGAAAACCAGCAAAGGAAATTTTTCCCAAAGACAGGACAAGCCGGGCATCAAGGGAACCCAGGCCAGCCTCTGGGCAGGAGCAGCTCTGGGAGAAATTTCCTGTGACTCACAAGAGAGAGGCCTCTGACTTCTCCACGCACCAGCTACGAGTGGTAAGAAGGCCAGTGGCCACCGTCCAGCATCGCTTAGGGCAGACAGAGTTTCTCACCCTCAACACTATTGACATCTTGGGTTGAATAATTCTTTTCAGGCATTGCTATACTGTGTGTTGAAGGATATTAATCAGAGGATATTTTGACCGCTACCCGCTAGATGACAGCAATACTTCCCTCCAGTTTTAACAATCAAGCATGTCTCCAGACACGGCTAAATGTTCCCACGGGGACAAATCGCCCCCAATTGAGGATCCCTGGCTCAACTTCAATTACCAGTTCTGAATCTTGGTTGAGTTGGAAGAGGAGTCCAGGATTTTCAAGAGAAAGGTTTGTCCAGCTTAGAAATGGTCCATTCTGAAGAATCTGAAAATCCTAAGCCCACCTCGACAAAGCCCACCACTGCCCTCCATCATGGACCTAGGGAGCAGTGGGTACAGAGTCCCTTAGCTTTGATCTGCCTGGGACTTCAAGAAAGACTAAGGCATGGGACAATGGAATGAGCCTAGACTTAGAGGTTTGTGGACCTGGATTTGAGCCCCAGCTCCTTACTTTGTCACGTGTGCTCTGTCCGTTGCTGACCTGAAGACTTCCTTTATTCCCAGGCTCCTGCCACACTGGTCTGCTGACAGCTCCTCATACATCTCCCACTCAACCTCAGGGCCTTTGCATATGCTGTTACCTCTCTACTTAGAACACTCTCCCCACATACACATACACATACACACACACACACACACACACATACATACACACAGTTCATTCACTCATCTCATTCTTCAGGTCTCAGACTAAATGTTGCCTCCTCATGGAAGCTTTCCCTGATGCCCTGGACTATTTGGTACCCACAGCACACAATGTACAGCACCCTGTACTACTCACAATCAAATAACTATGGGAGGAGCGTTGAGGGAATTATGGGGAAAGAGAAAAAGAAGTAAGCCGGAGAGAACCTGCCCAAGGAAGAAAGAAACAAGGAGACAGAGAGGGAAGGAAAGAACTCCATGGTAAATTTTAAAAAGCATAGAGATTAAAAGACAGCTTAGTGACAACGGCAAGATTTTTCCTCATCCTCTGACATTTGTGCACATTCACGACTGCTTTCCTTCCGGTGTGGGACTAGACCTGCAGCACCTTCCAGATGTAACTGAGGGATAGCATCTGCAAATCTTATTTCGTGCTGTATCAACCCCACGTGATAGGGGACAACATATTCCCATTTGACAAGTGGAGAAACTGAGGCCTCAGGCTGTACCCTCATTCTGAATGTACATAATTTTCCCAGAACCATATCACTAGTGAGCCAGAATTCAGATCCAGGTGCATGAGGTTCCAGAGCCCGTGCCCCTGGCCACTCACGGTATGAACTGAATGAACTTGGCAACCAGGAGGGAGTTGGCCTGATGCTGGGCTGGAGCACAAAGTTGACCTTCGGTAAATATTTACTGAATGAGCAGGGGTGGAGGTGGGACTCACTTCGGGGAAACTTGATGCAGCCAGCGTGCAGCCAGCTCAACGCCCTCCCCAGCCCCATCCCAGCACCCCCACCCCGCCCCCGCTCACTTATCACCGTGTAATTGAAATAATGCCTATCGACAGAGACTCACAAACAACTGCTCAATTTTCCTCAAAATTCAATTAAACTTCGTTTATTCTGGAGATCGATCCAATTAAAAGAAGGAAAATTTCAGATGGTCCGAGCAACACCATCCATCTTCAAACACAGTGTCTACCCCAGTGATGTAATAATTTGCCCAATCAATGCTTTAAAAGCATTTAGCAGTCTTGATAATGAACTTTTGTCAAAACAGCCTTGCAGAGCAATAAGTGCCTGCAGATTAATATGAAGTCATAGAGGGCTAATGCCTTGGGAGGGAGGCGACGTGAATCAGTGAGAGCCGTGGGCTGGGGCGTCATCCTTCCGCACCTTCTCAGGATTAGGTATGGGCAGTATCGGCAGGACCCAAAAAATGCCGAATGCACTTCCCCATTTCTGCTCTGTCTGCAGGTGCTTCTCCCTTCCACAGCGTCAGGGCCCCCGACTCCACCAGCCAGGACCTGCGATGCTTCCAACCCTGATCACCCCCAGGGCTCTTGGGGCAGCATGTCCTAGTGAAGGAAATGTCCAAGAGGAGGAGGCTTACCTTGAAAGAAGGGCTTCCACTTGGCCATCTCCAAAAGCTCTGGCTTCAAAAAGGGTCCTTGAGCTGCAAGAAACTCGTTTTCTCCTACGGAGCTACCCTTTCTCTTATAGTATTCAACTTACTAGCTGTGTGACCTTGAGCAAGTTACCTAAGATCTCTGAGCTTTAGTTTCTTCATCTACAAAATGGGGATGATAGAATTTATTGAAACTCAGGGGAGGGAGGTTGGGTTGGATTTCTGGGTGACAAGGATGCAAAGATTAATAAGTCCCAGGCTTTGTCTGTAAGACCTCGGAGGCAGCAGGGGAAGACAGGTGCAAACAGCTGCAACACAAGAAGCTAACGCTGTTAGAGACGGCTGAAACTGGTGCTGGAAACCCAGTGCCTGAGGGATCAGAGTGGGCTTCATCAAGGCATTGAGCTTTGAACAGGGTCTCAACCAAAGAGCAGATATTTGCCAAGTAGGGAAGAGGGTGTAGACTGAGGGCACTGGAAGTGCGGAGGCATGGAGTCGTGACAAGGACTCCACGTGCGAGGGGCACAGCGTGCCTGAGCCGTAGTCAGGAAATGCACGGGGACGGGTTGGCTAAGCCACATCTTCAGAAGTCTCACCTGCCAGGCTGAGGGGATTGTCCTTTAGTCTAAGGAAAATGGGGAGCCATGGAAGGTCTTAAGCAAGGGACTGATGTGAGGGGAACTTTTCCAATCAGGCAAGCCAAGAGAGGGCTGGGATGATAGGGATGAGACAGTGCGAATGATTTAGGTGAGGCATCATGTAGCCAGGGAGGTCTAACCACACAGCCCCACGCCCCCAGGAATCCTCCAACCACCCTCTCCCCACACTGAACACACCCACCCCAACCTCCCTTTCCAGCATGTCCCCATGCCCTCAGGCAGGAAACACACCTTCCTTTTCCATTCCCCACGATCCCTGGGATTCCCTCAGAAACCTTCTGCCTGAATGCTAGACCCTGTGTGGAGGAACATGGTTTCCCATCCCAAAAAGCGAAGCTCCCTTTAGTCCAACAAGGCCCCCTTAACTCTCTCAGAGGGAGACCGGGGTACAGAGTCTCCTGCAATCAGACGGGGGCACGCCCAGAGCTGTCCGTGGTACTGGCTGTGTGGGGCCCAGCAGGAGAAGGAAGAGAGATGCCCCCCAAAGCAGGTCAGAAACCCCTGTGTGGAGGTGGGGGGGTTCCCCTCCAAAATCAAGGCTTGGCAAGTCACTTGCTGGGGAGCTGGGCCAGTCTGAGCTGGGATGACCAAAGTGGGCTGAGCTGGGCAAGTCCCTGGGCCCGGAGGTGGTCCACGCTCCATCGGGGGCTCTTTCTCCGATTCTAGCTACAGTCCTCTAGGCAGGGAGGACTAACAATTCCTCCAGCAACTCCTCTCCAGGCCTGAGCTATCCCTTTGAAAACCAGAAGAAAATCTCAAGGGCTGGCTGGTGCTTCAAAAGCTGGGGATCTGGACGGCCGAAGGAACGAGACTCTCGCTCCACTGGCTAGAAGTCACTGCTCCCCCACGGGACGCCAGGCCCTGACCTGCCACCACAGAGGCGCACGATTTGGAAAGAGAAGGATTAAGAATTGAAGGTGGGGAGGGAAGGGAACTGGTGCTGCTAGATCAGGGCGAGTATTAAATGATCCCAAGTCAGAAATGCCTTTTTCAAAGACTTCTGCCATTAGGACTTAATATTAAATTTACTCCTTCTGCGCCTTAAAAAATAGCTAATTTTTTTTTCAAAAGGTGCTTTTGATGCCAAAGGTATGGCTTAGGCTGAAAGGCACCAGCACATCAAACATCATTTGGGGGATTTCGAAGGGCTGTTTCAGCAGGATCCTGTTCTCCTCGTCCCCCTCCTCAGCTGATGAAGTTTCTGAGCCCCCTGAAGTCGGATCTTGTGTTCTTGGCTATCAAAGGCCCCAGCAACATCGCGTCCGTCTGTCTGTCCCAGTGAAACTTTTGCAAAGAAAGCCTCCCTTTTTACACAGAGATCTGAGGGGAGAATAAAAAGGATGCTGATTTGCGAGGAAACAGGAGGGAAGCCCTGCTGGGCCGATAGGAATCTTTTGACTTAACCGAGGCCAGATTTGAATACATTTGGCCCAGACAAGGGGTGGGGGGGAAAATCCATTACTTTGGAGAAAAGCTTCACAGGGTTTCAAAAGGAAATATGTTAATGTCGAGAAAAATCATTTGTGTGGGTTTGTGTGTGAGTGTTTCAGGCACCCCCAAGTTTAACATCATCGAGCAGGAGCAAAAAGCCAAAGCAGTAGGATTAAGCCACCCCTGATCCATGGCGGCATGAGAGAGCTGGAGGGCTGGGTGGGCTCCTCAACCAGCCGGGTCTGGGGTCTGAGACTAAGACCACAGGGGAGCCCCCAGCCCAAGGCACAGTGCTCGAAGGGCCTTCCTTTCCTTATCGCCCCACCCAGGCACCTCCAGGCTCATGCTCAGAGATCCCCAGACAGTTCCCAGCATCCAGATGGAAAGACTGAGGCCTGGGAGGGGAAGGGCATTGCCAGAGGGGCTGTGCTGGCCCCAGCCTGCACGGCTTCTCTCCATAGCCCCTGCGCACATGAGCACTGGTCTGCTCTCTAAGGATGGCACCTGGGTGACAGTTTATACCTCTCCCCATGGTACCCTGAAATTGAGGGCCCTGTCATCCCCAGCTCTGAGGACAGACATCCCTGTGACCTGCCTTTGTCCTAGGCCCCATGGGAACAGAATAATTACTTCCAGATAATTAGATAGAAATTTCCCCCTGTGGCTTCAAGATGCAGTACACCTGGATTCAGGAGTCCTGGAGCCTGGGCTCAGTTTGGTCTCTCTCTGGGCCTCACTTCCATCCTTTGTAAAGTGAGGACAACTCCATCAGCCCTGTCTCTACTTCACAGGACAGCTGCAAAACTCCACTCAGGTCAGGAATAAAGGCTGTGGGCAGGAGTCTGCAGCACAGGGCAACAGGAAGCATTCTCACCCTCCAGCAAGTTTAGGCACAAGCAGGAAGAAGGAAGTAGGATGTCATAAAGACTGCCCTGTGTGGTTATAGCAAATGCCCCCAAGTCTCTAGTAGGCCTTGCACCCCCACATTAGCAAAGGACTTTCACCACAGTTTTGGGGCTCTCTTCTTCATTAGGAAAATGGTTGGTAGAACGCAGAAGGAAAGAACCCTGGGGACTTGTTTGTTGGTGTGGAGATGAGAGATGGGGTGGAAGTCAGGAGCTAGAGCTGCCTGGTTCGGACTTCCTTCCCAAGCTTATTACCCAAGGAACTGGGGGCCAGCAAAACTCAGCACTTGAATCTGAGCATTGTCCTCCTGCTGCAAGAGGGAAGAGAGAAGAGAGAGGCGATAGCTCATCATTAGTGGTCTTGCATGAATATAAATTAGTGGAGCCCACCCTGGCTGCTCTCAGGCAGGCAGAGCACGGGGCTGCTGGGAGGAGCATGGAGGTTCCTCTCGTCGCCTGGGGCCATCCATAAAGCGCTGCTGATCACGCAGTCTTCCCTCCCCCATTCGCTCCCCCTCCCTGTCCCTACCAGCAGCTCCAGGCTCTGGAGGTGTCAAATAGGATGGTGACGGGACCACTGGGACAAGGGGTAGCCCCAGAGCTGTGACCTTTGGAACGACCTTTGGAACACTGCCGTCCAGAGAGTCACTGTTGTTAGGAGCAGTGGCACGTCCTGAGATTAGCTGCGGGCTGGACTCCCACCTCTCCCTTTCCTCCCTCTTGTCCTGGGCCAGAGAGGCTCCATGCCCAGAGCCAAGCTCACAGACCAGAACGATGCCTGGCAACACAGGATTCGAGCACAGCAGCCCTGGGATGCTTGGGACCGTGGGCTGCCCGGGGCTCCAGCATGTTTGTTTGAACACACGGGACTGTGGCTTCTCTCCCAGCAGGGAAGTCAGGCTGTACCTTCCCTGACCACATTGGCTCAGTTATAA
>RJWJ010030669.1:0-19755 GCA_004363605.1 Indri indri | reverse complement strand
AGAAACTGGAGAGCGCATGATGACAATGACCAAAATGAGGCAGGGTGTCTCCACCAGCGAATGCGTTGCAGAAACACTGCAGACTGAGAGTCACACCAGAGTCTTCAAAGAACCATTTGTTATCTGATTTAACCAACATAATTCTTTCCACTTAAATGTGCTTTTGTGTGACCAGCATAAACAGAATTTAACAATTCCCCAGGGACCAGATTCCGGTTCCTGTCAGGATTTTGTAATCAAGTCCTTGAAACATATTCAGTCTGACAAACACTTATGCTCTACAGATCTAGCTTGCCACATTTTTAAAGTTAAAAACGACCCAGTTTCATCCTCCAAAATGCAGAAATTCATATTCAATAGCCCTTGACCCTATCCCTGATCTTCAATGTTAGTTTTAATATTTTGGGGTCCCATTTATCATTTGAATGCATCCCTGTGGCTTGCCAGCTTACCCAGCAGGGAAAAGGCTTGGAGACTGAAATACTTGAGCTAATAATTGTCCTGGTCTTGAGGGTATATTGTCATGATTTGGGTGTTCTCACCTCTTGGGTACCTAATGTTTTCTTTCAGAATATATTAATAAATGATTGAGCTGTCACTTCTAAGAAATCAGGACTGCAATGTATTGATAACTGAGCATTAGGGGAATTATTATTACCAAATACCTTGAAAGAACTAGAAAAATGATCCTGAAAATTTCTCCTTTTGATAGATAAGAAAGCTGTGCCAGAAGAGGTTTTTATAATGGTGGCAATGATATTTTTTTTTAAAAATATTTAATTTTAAATATACTTTTTAGGACTTCGAGATGATCAGGAGAGAAAGCTTGGTTTTAGTGAGGGATAAGGAGTATTTGAAGAAAGGATCATTATAAAGGAAATGAGGAAACATACAGATTTTAATAAATCCACAAAAGCATGGTACAAGGGATAGGGGAGGCAGGGGCCCGGGTTGCATGAGACTGCAATTAGTGGAAAGGAAAGTGGTGGGCATTTAGCTCTCGACTCTAGGGCACAGATAGTTCTTAACACAAGACTACATCAAGTTAATTATTTAAAATTAAACCTCAATGATCAATATATTCTAGGTGTTTACTATATGTTCTCTCCATTCCTCTTGTTTCACCACACCTGTATTCCACAAACATATTCCTTGCTTCATATGCATGCTTAGTGATGCTCAAACTGGGAGGAAAAGGGGTGGGTAGCATTTGAATGGGCACATTTAATAAAGAGGGCGTTGAAAATAGCATGAGCACCGACTTTGGGAAAAGTCAAGACATCCATGTGTAACAGTAAATACGCCAGCACTGTGGGAAAAGAGGGACTAAAAATAGAAAAATTAGCTGGGTGTGGTGGCATGTGAAATCTATTTACCACTTTTTTCAACATTCCAAAGTTGAGTTTGTGAATTCTTCACATTGCTTGTTTAAAGATTCTTCGAGATTACCTTTGGCCTTTGGCAGTAATGTTTGAGGTCATGAAGACTTATTGCTTTTCATAATCCATGCTGGCAATTTAGGCAGTTTCATCTTTAGAATTAATAGAATCATCTTGATATGTGTTCAAAAATATCAGCGTTTCATGTTCATTTCCTATTTGATTAAACTTTTGGTTTCATTTTTTCCTTAACTGAGTTACATGTCATTGAAAATTAAGCTACTTCCTGAAAGCTTTAAATGGCCAAATGTTCGGAGTTTGCCTGATAGTCTGTCAGGACCTCCATATTATCACTAAACTCTTTTAACTTTAAAAATTCTATGATCTTTCCCCAAATTTGGAAACTTTTATTGCCTTAATTGCAGGGCCTGTCATGTGACAGCCTTTGACTGCATATGGAACGTTCATTTTAATTCTGCATCATTATTCTTTTTGAAGGCAGCAAAAGGCAACAGCAGTCTAATTTTATGGTAATGTTCAATACTTTCATTTTCATGCTCTCTCCCCAACATTTTATTCTTTTAATTTTCTTCCCGGGAGGAAACTTGTGAATCTCTAATGCTTCACAAGAATCAAGGGGAGAATACAGGGATTACAGAGAAAGATCAATATGAAAATTCTAAAGTATTCAGGAATGAGTTTCAAGATATCTTCCTCTGAATTCTGAAACCTACTTAACTCATCGAACAAACAAACAAGGAAGGGGGTGGGGTGGGGTGGGGTGGAGAGTTGCCTTTGCTCTTGGGAGACACTGGAAAGATGATGGAGGGTAGGAACAGGGAGGAGGCTAGGGTAGTTCTCCCCAGGCCTCTGCTCCTGTTGGCCACTCTGGTTGAGTCACCTCTACAACTCTAGCTCCCCTCAAAGTCCCAGCTTCCAACAGGCAGACCTGTCAGAGTTCCAGCAATCTTGATGGGCTCGGCTTCTAGACTCTAGGAATATCCTCCCCTCCTTTTATCCTTCCAGCCTAGGGATATTAGCAGCTTTCTGCTGTTACAAATTCTTAGGTAACGCCTTTCTCTATTTGCTGTTTTAGCTATTCTAACACCTTCATAACTAGTTCCTATGTTAAATTCTATATATTTAATTATATGTCAGGGTTCTGTTTTGCTAGCTAGCCCCTAAATGATACAGTCACTATTGAAAAGGAGATCTTTCTTTTTCCTATTTTTTTGCAAAAAGTTATTGTTTGTGTATAGGACAGCAATTAATTTTATATATGAATTTTATTATTTGTAACATTATGTATTTCCTTATCTTCTTTTTGAAGTTATAGCTAAAGCCTTAACCTGATCTGATGCCTTTGGCTGGAAATTAAAACCAAGAACCCTCAAGGCTTTAGTCTCCTAATTTGGCTAATTCAGTTTTGATTTCCTGTTTGACACAAGAGTTGTTTGAGAATGTTTTAATTCTTGGTGTGTTGGCTTCAATCTTTACTGTGAATTTCTAGTGTCATGGCATTGTGGTTATAAAACATCATCTAAGTTATTTCACATTTGGAAATTTATGGAGATTTTCTTTCAGGGCTATTACACTGCCAAATTTAACACATTTTTCATGTGCCTTTAAAAGTTGCTTCATTTGATTTGATTTGTGTGTGTGTGTGTGTGTGTGTGTGTGTATGTATATGTCCACATTATTATGTTACTTAATTTTTTCTGTATTGGTACTTATTTTTAATCTGTATCATCTGCCAAGGACTATGTATATGTTTTTTATTACCATTCATTTCTGTCTATTTTTTCCAGTTTTTGCTTTATGTATTTTGATAATATATTATTTGGTGCATAGAGATTCAGGATAGTTAGATCTTCACTACAGACTACACTTCATCATTATCAAATCCTCTTCTTTGATTAACTTAGTACTTTTTGCCTTGGATTTGAATTTATTAATGTGACCTGGAATATTTTTCCTCTAGTATAACTTTGATTTTTTTCTAGTTCATTTTCTTCTCTTCATGGATATACATGTTGAATCTTATGCTTATCTTCTATGTCCGTTTACATTTATCTGTAATTATTCTTTCTAATGATTTCTAATTCTTTATTCTTGTACTGTTCATTTTACTTGATATCATGTCTAACTTCCATAATTAAGTCTGTATTTTTGGTGGTGTTCATTAATAAATTTCTGCTTCTAAAGTGGATTTTATTTCTGAATGAGTCATATTTATTTCTTCTACTTCCTTGCTGAGTTCTGCCAGCTCATTTTTAATATCCTCCTATTAGCTTGTCTTTTCTTCTTTGAGCCATTCTTTCTTGTTCTAAATACTTTTTTCAAAAAGGCCATATTTTCTTTAATTTTTTTTCAATATCACTGAAAAGTATTTGAAGAAAACATACTTCTATAATTATTACATATGATTTTTGTGTGCCTCTTTTATATTACTTTTCCATTTTTTTCTTGTACAGTCTCTATATGTTGGTTTTATGCCAGTTTCTTTCCAGTATTTTTCTCATCTTTAAATAGGGCCATTCTTTCAGGGCTAGCTGTTTGCCGAACAAAAGTCTGAGAAAGGGCTGAGGAAGTAAGCTGGGACAGCAGATGGCTTTATTATGGTTAGGCTGCTTCAATTCTCTTTGTAAAGTTTCTGCCAGGGACAGACTTTTGTTCACTTCTCTCATGGATGTGCCCTTTCAGTTTGCTTATTTCGCCATAGAGCTATGTGTTGGGAATTCATGTTTATTAATTTTACTTTAGCAATTTTGAACAGCAACCGTAAAACAGAAATTGATTGCTGCTCACATCTCTCCTGGCCATATTGCCAGCCTAGTAGTTTGAAAGATGGTGTGTCTGCCTCATTCCTCATTTGGCCCCACGTTGCCTGTCAATCTACAACTTGCTGTTTCAAATAAGAAATCACTGGTCAGGCGCCTTAGGGCTGTGTCTCTTTCCTTTGTAGAATTCCATGCTCTGCCTGAGGTCTGTTAAGGTATGCATCTATTATGCTCAATTGAATCCAAATCTCACTGTATTCCTCATAGTTTTTGGTTTGGTATTGTAGTGGCTAATATCATTTAAAATGGAATTTCCTTGTTTTTGTTCCTTATTGTTCTTTCCAGCCAGTTGCGGAGAAGAGCATAGAGGTAGAAGCACCTTTACTTTGCAAGCTCTAACTGCAAGTCTGTAGGCTGGTGGTTGTCAAACTTGTAACATAGACTGCGGAGCTCACCCCCAAGAGTTTCTGATTCAGTGCACGTGGGGGAGGACCCTAGAATTTGCATATCTACAAGTTCCCAGGTAATGCCAATGAGGCTTGACTATAGACCACATTCGAGAACCCCAGCTCTAGGCTATTTATATAATAGTAGCATCAACTCTGGACTGATTTAGTAGGATACGGATTTGGACCCCAGGTTAGAAACGTCAGTTGGAATTTTGCTTAATTCTTCATGTAAAAAGAGAAACTGATAAATGTTTTGTGATATTGCTTTGTAAAAACTTTCTAACAGTTCAGTGAAAATGTTTATGGCTATTGACTCAGTAGGAACAGTTTTGTTCACTTTTTTTTCCTAAAATAACCAATTTACTCAAGCCAGAGCTATTTTTCCAGTTGGCCTCAAGTTTTCTAAACGTAGTTTTGTTTTCCTTAATGCAGAATTATTTATAAAAGGCAAAAAGATACAACTTAATGCCCGGTTTTCTATGTTGACAGTGTAATTAAATAGGTACTTCTTTGCCCTGAACTTCTTTTAACATTTTTTTCTCATCTTCTACCCTTCTCTTTTGATATTTGTCCTGAACTTTTATCCATAATTTTTAGCTTTGAACTACTCAGTAGATCTCCAACAGACTGAACTGAGCTTTTCCACATAGCTAAAAATATTCTACCTGAAGGCTTTTCACTCCGACCAATATATTTTCAGTTTCAACCATTTGACAGCTTTGTCATCTCTATCTCAATTTTCCTCTCTTCCCCAACTTAGAGCAGAGATTGGCCCAGTAAATGCCAAGTTTCATGCAGCAGAAAGCTCGAACACACTTGAAATCCTGTGATTCAGGTTCGTCTGGAGGAAACTGGAGATTTGATGGAGGTAATGAATTTTTTGATTGTATATTAACAGATGAAACCTCTGCAGCTGTAATAGACTTTAATTGAGTGAATGATTTACTTAAAACTTGACAATTTAGAGGCTGCATCTGGGAAAATAATTTAATCTTTAGTTTGTGGTGCATGTTCACTTTTTTCAGTGGTGTAATTTCTGCTGCCTGTACGTTGTAAGCTGCTGTACGTATAGAGTTCAAACCTGAATCTATGCTGGGAGCTGAAGGATAATTCTGGCATTTGTTAATCTACACCAGAAATGCCAATTTATAATAATGGGAAGCTTCGATGACTGGAAAGTATTATAATCTTCTTTCCGAAAAAACGTAATGCCGCCGATTAGAGGAGGACAGAATGAGTCTTTAATTTCAGCAGAGGTTCCAGAAACATTTATTGAGTTTATATTGAGTTCATAGCCGTGTGCCTGGGAAAAGTATTTGAAGATATGCACAGTTGTCAAAAGAGCCAAAAGATCAAGCACACCATAGCATTTTCAAGTCCTTCACACTTTTTCCCCTTTACGATCCTGTCTCATGTACATACCCAGGCCACAACTATGTAGATAGCTGTAAATGATTTACAGAAGTACTCATTGAGATCAAGAAGAAAAATAACGAGGGGTCAAGTAAGAGGGTTGCTTTAAAAATCAGCCAGAACAAATAAGAAAAAAAGTTGGCTAAATAGCAAGATGACAACTGTCAGGCCTTCCAAAATACTGTTGTTCTTTAGGGCCTGACCCCATGGTCTTGGATGCAGCCGGCAGTATGAGTGCTGCTGAGTGTTTCCTGCCACACGCTTACTCCACACACGGCCATCACAGCCTCTGTCACTCACACGGGAAAGACCCTTTTCTCTCTTACTTAGTGAAAGGCTGTGTTGCGCTCATTTGATCAAACCGAAGGTTAAAGACATACAGTTATGTGATGGTCACATTTTCCTTAACTGTTGAACCTTCCTGGGCTGTCATTTCAACGGTGTGCCCTTTGCATTTTGGGGGAGGGAGTGGTGGCTGTAGACTTCCCACTATGTGGCCCTAGAATTTCTGCTGGTGCCCGGTGAAACCCTGGGGCGGTGAGATTCTATCTGCTTTACATTCCTACCTGCATATTTTCTTTTCTCAGTTGTGCCATTATGTAATAAAATTCTGTTTCTTTTTCTCACTCAGAACACAATATTATTCATAACATTAGCAACTGCTTTATTTATTTATCATCTCTAATTTTCATAAAAATTTTAGTAGTACAGGTCTTAAAGTCTCCCTTTCGCAGATGAGAAACTAAGGTTTAGAGACAAGATCTTCCAGTTAGTGTCTGGTGGTACTAGGATTCAAAATTAAGTTTGTCAGAATCCAAATGCCATGGTGTCTGCCCTATACCATTGTATGATACTGCTTAGCTTTATTTTTTATTAATATTACATATTACGAAAAGTAGAAACAGAGATTGCTCTCCTTTGCATTTCTGATACAATGCTATGGTTTAAGACCAGGGGGTTGGTGTCACAGAATGACTTACTAATTTCCAGGGACTAAAGTGAATGAAGAATGGCTTACTCAAAGTTCCAAAGTGGCCATGATGTAATTTTTCAAACTCCCCAATCCAAGCTGAATGCTGCAGATTGGGTCCACATAAACTTTAGCTGAAGGAAAGCTGCCCACAGTTTGGGTGGCTAATTTTGTACAAATGAACTTACTTAGAGCTTAGGATAGGAACATCTGACTCCACAAAGGGGCTGACCAGTTGAAACAGTCCACTGTCCTTACAAATCTTGGAGATTTGACCAGGGAAGTAGAAAGCGGATTTAGCCTGGCATGTGAAGCTGCCGATTGAAAACATTTCAAGTATGCACCCTAGACTTGTTTTTCCCCCCAAAAAAGGACTAATATGGAAATCTTGGCTCTTAGAGACCCCTCCGGAAGTTCTTCACATTACTATGAGTATCATTCTTTCTCATAAGCTAAATGTACATGCAACTAAGAAATAAAGCATTCTAGCTATGTATTTGTTAAAGATTAGGCCTGCACTGGAATTTTATAGCATCAATGAGAGAGAGAAAAACAAAACAAAACACAACAAAAAACAAAAAAATCCATACCCAACCAAACCAAAGACATTATTGAATCAAAGTGCAGATACTAGTTTGTGAATGCTAAGTCTTAAGATTAACTGACAAGTCAAAAACTAGGACTGACTTGTTGTACAAGGCCTGGATGCCTGGATGTTCATGCCCCTCTATTTAATCAACACAGCCAGGAGTTAGTTATAAATATTGATGCCTTCATTTAAAAAGTAGCAGAGGCAGGGCGCGGTGGCTCATGCCTGTAATCCTAGCACTCTGGGAGGACAAAGTGGGAGGATCACTCAAGATTAGAAGTTCGAGACCAGCCTGAGAAAAAGCGAGATCCCGTCTCTACTAAAAATAGAAGGAAATTAGCTGGACAACTAAAAATACGTAGAAAAAATTAGCCGGGCATGGTGGCGCATGCCTGTAGTCCCAGCTACTCGGGAGGCTGAGGCAGAAGGATCACCTGAGCCCAGGAATTGGAGGTTGCTGTGAGCTAGGCTGACACTACGGCATTCTAGCCTGGGCAACAGAGCAAGACTCTATCTCCAAAAAATAATAATAATAATAAATAATAAAAAATAAAAATAAACAAAATAAAAAGTAGCAGAAAAACCCACTAGGAGAAAGGAAATCAGTGTTTCATGAAAGCTTTGCAAAATATAAACATAAAAATAATTATTAGGCCCACAAACTCAATTAAATTCTCCTTTCCCAGATCCATCTTCTACATTGTAGCACTACTCTGTGCTCAAATAAATGCTCTTTTTGGCAATAAGAGCATTTATTCACAGTGTATGTACTTAGATTTTTTTCACAGAACTCAGATTTTTGTGAAAAATGAACAGAAGTAACAACAACAGTAAAAACCCAAAGGGAAACTGAGAAAAATAAAAGAGTAATTGAATTTCTTTAATTCCTATGTGCAATGGGCTGAATGTTTGTGTCCTCCCCAAATTCACATGTTGAAATCCTAACTTCCAATGCAATGATAGTAAGATGTGTGGCCTTTGGGGAGTGATTAGGTCATGAAGGTAGAGCTCTCATGAACAGAATTAGTGCTTTTATAAAAGGAACCCCAGATAGCTCTCTAGTTCTCACTCTGCCATGTGAGGATACAAGGAGAAGTTGGCCATCTGCAACCTGGAAAAGGGGCCCTACTGAAACTGACCATGCTGGCACCCTGATCTCAGACTTCCAGCCTCCACAAATGTGAGAAATGCAATTTTGTTGTTTATAAGCCACCCGGCATATGATACTTTTGTTATAGCAATCTAAACTGACTAAGGTACTATGGCTGAAGTAAATGTGATTTTTAAAGTGAGTATCAGACATTCTGATATCTTCTGAACCCTTGTTTCATGACCTGTTGGCTGGGGCAGGAGTGTGGATAGACGCCTGTCCTTCCTGCCTTCCCTGCTGTTGTCCCATGGCACTTTGTACACGGAACTGTATTAGCACGTATCACTTGTACACTCACCTCTCCTAGAATGCAGGAATGTATGGGGTCTGAGGCCAAATCTTATATAACTTCCCACAAGGTCCCCTTTCTGTCCAGTTACTTTACTCATTATTGCTAAGGAACTTTTTACATATCTTGATATTCCCTGTCATTTTTTGTTTTGAATTGGGGTGAGGGTAAGAAGACGTAGGGTTGAACAAGGGAAGGGAGAAGTGGGGAGATGAGGATGGTCACTCTAATTTGGTTCAGTGGATTGTTTTCAATTTCTATGGTCAGAAAAGTGATTACCAAAGAACTGGTTATTCAAGAGAGTTATGGAGATCTGGCTGACAGATTCCTTGGCACCCAGGTGGAAAGTGAAGTGCAGCGTTGAGGAGGAATGCTCTTGTGCCTTGTAGACTAGGAGTTTGGGGAGCTCCTGCAGGCAGCTCCCTTGGCAGGCGTGTTGGAATTCTCAGGGCCAGCAGTGCCACAAGTGAGGCAGGCTTCTTAGGCCTGATGATGTACTTCCCAGTATATTGTGCTGCAGCTACAAGCAACTTCTTTTTGAAGTTCCCGTGAAGTCCTTGGCCACTCCAGGCTCTTACTTCTCCATGAGGATGGGCAGAGCAGAATAGCTGCTGACACAGAACCCCAGATGGATACGTCAGCCACGGACTATTCCTGTCTTTGCTGTGAGAAGTGGCATTCTAGTAGGGCCTGTGTTGGGGGCTACATTGTCCTGATTACAGGAAGAGCAGAGAGACTCTGCAGTGGGGGTGGGGAGTGTTATAGCCCATATTAGTCGGATCTATTCCATTTTGGAGTAAATGGGGAAGAAACAAAAAAATCACACATAGTAATCTCCATGGAGAACAATGAACGCTTCCATGGCACATGGGAAGAGAGATCCTTACCCCCCTCTCCCCTCCTTTTCCCTCCTCCGTCCTCTCTTCCCCTCCTCTCTCTTCCTCACCTCTCTTTTCTTCTTACTTTCTCTCATAGTTTTGGTTGTTTTGAAGCCAATGTGAAGGGCAATAGAAACAGTGGGTTATAATCCTTGTCAGCTTTGATTGAAACTGTTTATATTAGTCAGTATCCAACTGGGAACACAGAAACCACCCAAAGTATCTAAAATAGTGGAGGCTTAATAGAAAGGCTTGGTTATATACATGATGGAAGATCTGAGTAACCAAACAGGAGACAGAGAGGCAACCTAGAGATTAGCAACAAAGGAAGCCATACCAGGAAAGACAAAGGGAGGGGCGTTTTTATGTGATCCCGGGAGTTGAGGGTCATCCAGTGGAATTTGGAACTGCAGCTGGCCTTTCCTGCCATGAAGCCATGCTGGGGACACAGGCTGAGGCAGAAAGAGATGTAGAAATACCCAGATTTTCTTTTCCTCCTGGTCTCCAAACTTCCCACAAATTGCCTCTAAAGCCAGAAATCTGCTGGGAACTTAGAGAATGCAGCCTGCAGAGGTC
Source organism: Indri indri (assembly GCA_004363605.1). Taxonomy (NCBI): domain Eukaryota; kingdom Metazoa; phylum Chordata; class Mammalia; order Primates; family Indriidae; genus Indri; species Indri indri. Next base: position 9,282 of record RJWJ010030669.1, on the reverse strand, counting down.
AGTACCTCCTTGTTACAGAGCCGTTTAGGGGGTGGGAGAGGAATAGATTTGAGAGCCAGCACCCCAAGGAGCAGCCCAGTCCTCTCTACAGTAGCCTTCTGGGTAACATGATGGTGGAAAAGAGAGAGAGAGAGAGAGAGAGAGAGAGAGTGTGTGTGTGTGTGTGTGTGTGTGGTGAGTAGTGGTTGTGGGGTAGGGGTGTGAAATTGAGATAAATTCTCAATTTTACTGCTAAAAGAATTAATGTTTATGCTGGCTTAATACTCAACTTTCAGACCAAGGGATCGTATTCAATGTAAATTCATTTCACAGACTTTAATAAACATTAGAATCTGCCACAAGTTCAAATGAGCTTATCTAAGATTGTATTCCAAATGAGTAGTAGCAGATAGAATTTTATCCTAAAATGTAGAAAACAGCCAAACACTTGAATCAAGTGGTGCTCGGTCTTTACACTGAAACGGTAATACTGATTTCTATTATAGTAATCATGGAATAATTAAATTTAGAGGAAGCAGATGTGTTTATTTATATTTATTCATGATGTTGTCACCAGGGATGGGCAAATTTGTTTGGATAAAATACAAACTGGATTAAAGGTTTACCATAAAAATCAACTATTTAAAGGTTCAAAATGTATAATTAACCTTTTTTTTCTTTTTCATTTTTATGTTTCTCTGGCTTTTTCTGTTTTCAGCCAAGAGAGACAGTACTGAAATGTCATTAAAAAAAATGTTGATTTTGCAGTATTTCTCTGCCCTTGGGAACAGGAAATACCTAGAATTCTGCTAGTAAGATGGTTCTTATGAAATTTCTCATGCAATTTTTATAATGAAGGGGATTAAACATGTTTGGATGAGTATGTAACATTGGGAACTTTGTCACCCTGATGCTTCAGACCCATTGACATTTTCCCAAAATATTCCCTCTTCCATATGTTAGGGAATTACGTTTAAGATCAAGTAATCAGGATAATTGAGTCTGTGCTGGTTTTGGATTTCATACTCCTTATGAATGTGAAATAGATTAAATAGAGGACACTTGAGAAGTAATGAATTCCAACAATAATATCAATTGTTGTAACAAAAAGGCCAAGCAAGTGACTTTTCAATGGCATTAAAGTGGTATCAGCATTTTCTTCTCTTCAGGAGGAGAGAAGTTAGGCCTAGGTAGTACATAACAGTTGGCTATCTAAATGCCTCTCAGGCTACCTAAGCAGCATTTTGGCTTGCATGGTGATCTGGTCATCTGAGCTATGGAACTGATCTAGCAATAAATTTATAAAATGATGTCACATAAAGGCCAAAATTGTATCATGGAAAAGAATAACCCCTCTTCTTGGTTTTTAGTTACCTGAAATCCATCCTTTATGTTCACCCTAGTTATAGATGATTTGACTGGCTTAGTCAACATTTGAGAGGAAAAAAGCAGACTAATATTCACTGAGTACCCACTATGTTCTAGTTGCTGTGTGAGGTACTTTGCAATGCTTGGGAGGAAACAGAGGCATTTTTAAATTAGCAAGTGGATAGCTGGGCTCTGTCACAGACCCAGGCTACACTCATTTATCAGTACTGAATGTGAATGATGGAGACTGGAGTCGCGGGTTAGGGAAGTTAGCATGGGCTTTGGAGTCAAGTGGGACCTTGCCTGTTTATTCTCAAGTCCATTCCCTGTCCTTCCCCTGCTCCCCTCTCTGTATTGCAGAGAACCTATCCTCGTGAATTATTTCCAAGACTTCCTGGCCAATTAGGAGATAGGAGGAGGGTGGGAGGAAGAGATAATCTAGGGGGCTTCCCCTCCATCTCTCTTTGCTTCAGGGATAAATTTAATAGTGAGTGTGTCTCTTGTGAAGCTCCAGATCCTGCCAGACAGCTTGTTCTTCCGTGTTCCCAACTCCCACTGTCTGAGCTCGCTTGGTTCCAGCTTCTACTCTGTCTAGCTCATGACCTCTGGTGACATCACCTCCTCCTTTTGTCTCTCCAGTTCTGGGATGATATGAGCCTCCTTCAGGTGGAAATTCCTGGTTATCTCCCCTTTCAATGTTTGCTCTTTGAGCTCTTTTAACCGCTTGTGACTAATACCCATGGTAAACTCCCTCTGTTGAATTACCAGTTGTAGGCATTGTGTTCCTGGCTGTACCATGAATGATACAGAGTTTGATCGATCCAAGTTAAGGTCTGTGTTTGCCCCGTCATGAGCAAAGCATTCAGGCAAATCATTTAAACTGTCCAAGGCTGTTTTCTCATCCATACAGTAGGTTTAATACTGACCTCCAAAAATTATAATGAAGCTTAAGTGAGAGATTTCTATCATGGTACCTGGCATATTGCAAGCATCCAACAAATCTTAGCTCTTAAATCTATGATTAAAAAACCAGGGCACTGCTCTCTGAACTCTCTAATATGGAGAATTCTAGGGAAACAAGAAAAACATAATGATTATATGAGTAAAATATCCATTTAGGAGGGTGTGTGGGTTGTTGGAAAGGTCACGGAATACAAATTGGAGTTGTTTGGACATACTGTCTATGGAGAAGAGCAGATTGTCTGGGAGAAAAAGATGAGACAAGGGTGTATTCCAGGGAAAGGGTCAACTGAGAGACAAAAGTAAATGTTGGCTAACAGACCTTGAGGCATGCCCATAGAACAAGAAGAGTGGGCAGCAAGAACTTACAAAAGCTGGGGGCACATGAGGACAGCATCTGGCTGTGGGAGCCATCAGAAGATTAATGAAAACCCACAGTGTCAGGGGAGAATATTCCCTTGTGTAAAAGCAAGCAATGTTGCTTATCCCTTGTTACTATACAGTTTTGCTAATCTCTTTCCAACATGACATCAGAACTTTCCTATGACATATTTGGAGCTTGGAAATGGGCAGCCGTTTAAGCAGAAAAAGCTTGTATGCATAACCTAGTTTATAGAACCATATCCAAGGAATGCCTTTGATAGTTGTCCAAATCTTAATTGATTTGAATATATTTTTAACCTCCTTTATTTTACTGGAAATATCATGTGGAGAAGTACAGTTTATTAACATGATAGACATAAAATTAATGACATAATGTTCCATTTGTCTAAGGTTGCAATGGAAATACATTTTGGTTAGCTTTGATAAATATAATGACATATTTACCATGTAATGTGACATGTGCTTGGAAGGTAGTAGGTGCTCTGTTAATATTAGTGCTTGTTGAATTAAATGTGTATTAAGTAAAAATATTGGCAACATGAAGTGACACACTTCCCAAAATTTTAACAAGACAACCACACAGAAACAACACATGCAATTATGAGATAATGAATTTGAAACTACAAAATGTGATACAAATGTAAGATGTTGTTATTGTAAAAGCAGTTTCAGTTAACATAACAAGAGTTGTTGGCATTAAATCATAAATCATAATTTTAATCTTGTAAAGAAGTGAGTGTCAGGTATTTGTATCTTTGATTTATATCTCAGTAAATCATGGTACAGTGTAGTAGGCTGGAAAATTCAAATCCAAAGCAGACTTGAGTTCTGCTTTTAATGATGCTACATTTGGGTAGAATACAAACATCTCAGTTTAAGATATTATAACAGACCATAATATCTACACAAGAAGACATACAGGTTCAGTCTTTCTCTCCAGAGGGCTTGCTCTTTTCCTGGCTGTAGAGAATAAGAGAATCACCCTGGCCCTCCCCGAAGCTGGCTCACATTGTCTTCATCCTCGGGCTAAATCTGGTACCAATGAGACTGTACATGCAGTTGTGTTGGGTCCAGTGATTGGCAAGGGCTGCCCCATTCTTTGTATGTAGAAACAGATATATTTACTCTGTTAGTTACCGTGAGAGACACCTGCTGCCTTTGCTACTTGGAGAGACTGGAGAAATCTTCTTGCTCATAAGGTTATACTCCTCAAGAATATTGGGAATACTTGGAAATATAGATTTGGGATAAAGCCATGGAAACTTCAAGTCAGAAGAAAATTCCAGTGGTTCAGTCTTATTTACGTAGAGGTTGAAGTTAATAACATTTAGTTAACCACCACTTCGTGAAATTTTCCTTTATACGAATGTACAATTTTTCATGGGATTCTTTTGTTCATTATCCCTACCTTACCTTTTTTAATATTCCAAAATACTTTTCCTGGGAAAGGGGATAATTTAGTATGCTGCCTAGACACAGCTGTTGTTTCATATTGGGGAAAACAACATGGAAATTCCTAAATGAAAACAGAATGGAGCTCCTTCCAAATATGCCAATATGCTGGGATTTTTATTTTCAGTAAGATTACTCTGAAAAGTAAATACAGTTTCAAATAGCCACTCTGAGAATTTTAAAATGCTAAAAGACATTTTGGCACCCTCTATAGGAAATTAATTTGTAGTTTATTCAAATTACTCTACGTGAGGAGAAAATAGCTCAGTAAATGAGTGGAAACCAATTTCTTAATGTTTCTCATTTGCCTAATTGCTTTCCCAAGGAATAAATACAAAACACTCAAATATAAAGTTCATAGAAGATACAAAACATTCTTCTGGCCACAGGGCTTCCTCCCATGCTTTCATAGCTTTATGTTTTATTTCTGAACCCATCCATATATTGCTCTCTCATTATCAACATCAACAAAACACAATAGTCACCCATTCCCAATTGTTTTCTCCTGCTCCTACTCTTTCTTCTTATATCCCCCCTCTACCCCTCCTTCCTTTCTTTCTCCTTTTTTTGCTCTCCTCCTCTGCCTTCCTTTTTCAACAAAAGAACCTTTATTAAGCATTTTCTGGGTATCGGATATTGTGGGTTCAAAGGTGGGCTGTAAACATTCATTGAAAGAATAAAGTGGGTTTTAGAAATTAAGAGTTCATTGTGCAGAGTCTCTGGGTAGGATGGATAGTGGAGGAATGCTTAAGAAACAATGAATACATCATCTGGCTGGAGTGAAGAGAAGTAGTGGAAATAACACGAGGAAGGTAAATGTTGGCCAGATTTTGAAAGCCCATGAATGCTGAGTTTGGATTTCATTCTGTAGGCAATGGAGAACTGTCAATGGTTTCTAAATGCCAACATATGCCAAAGAGTGATTTGGGAAGGTAAACATATTAATTAAAGTGTAGGTTCAGCTGGTCTAACAGAAATCAACAATGAATTCCTTAAATAAGATTAAAGTTTATTTCGCAGTGTATTAACAGTCTAGACTTAAGCAGTCCAGACTGGTATTTAGGTTATTAAGTATGAAATGTACGATTGCCTTAAGTATTGACAGTTGATATCTCTGACATTTCACTTTGACACTTCTTGTTTTATTTTTATTGTGAAGGAACATTTTCATTCTTTCAAATGCACAGTTCGGCTTGTGATTATCTATCAAAATTTTTTTAGAGAGATTTTTGTGGAACTGTGGATAAGTCAAAAATTTGTGTTATTTCCGAATATGAGTTACATCGTGGAAACATTGCTGCACAGACAGCTCGAAATATAAACGAAGTGTTAGGGAAGGATGTGGCTAATGTATGCACAATATGTCCATGGTTTGAGAAGTTCTGTTCTGTTGATTTTAATCTTGAAAATGAGCCAAGTGGGTGACCTGAGATCAAGGTGGATAATGATGAGCTGAAAGTTGTAGTGAAAGTGAATCCATCTCAACCTAGTGTGAATTAGCAGCAAGCTTTGACATTACTGTTCCAACAATATTGAACCATTTGAAAGAAATCAACATAGCAAAGAAGCTGGATAGGTGGGCACTGCATGAATTAAAGGAGCGTCAGCAGACAAATCGTCTCGAAGCTTGTCTTTCTTTACTGTCACTACATAAAGGTGAATAATTTCTACACCATATTGTTATGTGTGATGAAAAATGGATTCTTTTTGATGATCACAAGCATTTGGCACTATGGTTGGATAAAGACAAAGTGCCAAAACACAGCCCCAAACCGAATATTCATCAAAAAAAGCTAATGGTGTCTGTTTGATGGTCCAGCCCTGGTATTATCCTCTACAGCTTCATGAAACCTGGTCAGTCAGTTATAGCGGTTGTCTACTGCAACCAGTTGGAGGAAATGATGAGGATGTTTGTGACTGAGCAGCTGAGATTGGTCAATAGAGACAGGCTAATCCTCTTGCAAGACAACGCTCGACCACATGTTGCACAAACAACACTGCTCAAACCACAGAATCTGAACTTAGAAACTCTCTGTCATCCACCATATTCACCAGCCCTTGCACCAACTGACTACCACTTCTTCCAGGCTTTGGACCACTTCTTAGAAGGAAGAATACTCAATTCTCAACAAGCTGTGGAAAACGTCTTTCGTGATTTCACTGCCACCTGCTTTCCAGACTTCTTTGCTGCTGGCATAAACAAGCTACATTAAGATGGCAAAACTGTGTGGACAGTTTAGGTGCATACTTTGATTAATTGTATTGCTTCTTGTTTGAGATATAATAAACTACACTTTTGATTCAAAATCAGACATTTTGTATTTAATGACCTAATAGCTTGGTTCTGCAGAGTCACCATTCCTAGGACTTGCTCTTGTCCACATGGCTCATGACCGCTTGCCTCCACCTCCACGTGACTGCCACAGAGAAGCAGGATGGAGAGGGCAGGTGCCGAGCTAAAATACAGTGCTTCTGTTAGTATAAGAAAGAATGCTGGGGAACAAGGGTCAAATATATTAATAATTAACCTGGCAGGCAGCAGTGTGCCGAATACACTAGAATAGGGTTCTGGCTTTGTCCCTTTAAATCTCATAACTCTCCTAGAACTCACTTTCATACACACGGCTCTGAACCACACGTTTTCCTTGGGGGAAAATTAGACTATTACACAGAGAGTTTCTGGTTACAAGGAGATGCAGAATGGTGCAGTGGAAGAAGCAGCACACTGTAGAATGAGTTGTGTTCAAGTCTTGACTTAATTAGTTATAACTTGGGTGACCTTGGGCAGGTTAACTAAACTTGTTAAATCTCAATTTGTTATCTATATATGAGGTTATAAATATTTTTTTCTTCTTGTCACAGTGTTTGTCATAAGAATTAAAAAAGAGAAAGTTACTATCATTGACTTGCTATTAATATAAGATATAGATGTAGATATGTATCTATGCATAGGTACGTGTGTATGTTAGATGGATGAAAGATAATAATAGCATAGTATTAATATAATCAGGAACAAGCATGAAAAAGACTATGATTATGACTGTGATATTTATTCATTTCTTATTCCTAGTGCCTGGCATATGGCAGGCCCAACACATCTTGGTTGAGTTCATTTGTTTCTAACAGCAAGTTTTACTTTAAAATATTACATCCAAATATTTTTAGGGAAATTATTTCTATTGTTTGTAGTTCGTCAAGCCATGCTCCATCTCATTTTTCTTTATTAACTCTATAGGAGGCTACATGATAGAGAATGAAAACATGTTTTGATGTAAAACTTCTATTTTTCATATTATCAGGAAGAAATCTAAAAATGTATCTATTTTAAAAAATACTTAACAATTGTATTTTTCATTCTCTCTTAAATCATTTTTTCCCTCTGCCTTCCTGTCATAAAGAATAAGCCATGAAAATTTCACTTCAAGAATTAGTCTCAAAGATGACCTTTGAGCCCATAGTAATAAAATGGTTTGACATCTAGGTGTTTGTTTTTTTTTTTAATTTTGAGAAAGAGAAAGATTTATTAAAATCCCAGCTCTTCCCCACTCTATATATTAAAAACTAAGCCTGGCAGACTTCTTTCATAGAGTTTTATTAGAAGTCATTGTATAGAAATACTGGAGTCTGTTTTAAGGAAATTTCTCATCAGGGTACTTAGGTTTTTGTTTTTGTTTGTTTTGTTTTCCCATAAAGAGCGAAAGGTAGGAGGAAGAGAAATAGGAAGTCAGAGGTTATTGTCCTAGTTTTCCTTTCTTGGCCAAAACCCCAAGAAGTGGCAGTGAGAGGCAGAAACACCCAGATAACTTTGGGAAATTCCCAGTGAAGGGGGACATGCTCCTCACTTCTCAAGCAGGAAATAAATACTGAAGCTAGCCCCTTACAGAATTTGTTTTTCTCTGCCTGCGTTGGAGTAATATGATGTCAACCAGGTGAGTACTATGCCGTAGCTCTGTGTTAGGGCAGACAGGCTAGAGCTAATGTACTGGTAACCTATAGGCTGAGTGTTGCCTTTAGGGGTTCTAAATATTTCTATATGCCTTGGGAAGTAGACATCTAAGCACTAAATCAGGACAAGGAAGCAGCAGAAGTTGTTAAACTTCTCCATGCCAGGGACCAATTTCATTTCAACAGTTACCAAGGAAGGATTCCTAAGGGCAAGGCCAGATCAATGGCTCTGCTGTAGAGAGGGAAGGAAACACCAATGGAGGACGTGCCAGTCTCCCCACTGCCTACATGGCATTTTTGGATGGTGGAGCAGGAGGGAGAAACCCCTAAATAAGCAAGAAACTTATAGTTGACTGAATTAACCCAAAGGAAATAATTTTAATCTGGAAGAGAAGGGTTTTTTTTTTTTCTCCTGCCTTGATAAGGGTTCTAGAGATAGATGAGATAAGTTATGGATGACGAAAAGGTGTAGGATCTATCTGGGTTGTTGCGAATACATTTCAGACCTACTCCAAGTACTTAAAATATCTAGTCGCATCCCAAAGTGAACACTGACATTTATTGGCACTTAAAGTATGTGCTATTTTGGTCAGAGGTTGCATAGTAAGGTATTCTCTTTTACATATATATAAAAAAGGAGCCGTTGATTCCAGGAATTTTATAACTTCTGAATTTCTCCATGGCTAGGTGGTAGCGTAAAGAAATATAAACCCTTCAAGAGAAATCCAACTGGCCTCCATGAGCACTTGTCAAAGAACTTGGAAGCTCCACTAGAGATCAGTGAGCATCCTGTGGAATTCGCCGGAAGGAGGTAGAAAACGCCTATTGCCAATCAAGGTAGGGCCTGGAAGCGGAGCCAGGGCACCCACTCCATTTGCTTTTGTGCCTGCTGTTTGCTTTGGCAAAAGCACGGTCCTTTGCAGGAGGGAAATGATTTCTACGTTGGTCTGCACACTAAGTGGATGTGGGCTCAAAAGAAAGGAGGATTGAGTTGTTCTGACTAAACAGGCTTGATTCATTTCCCTGGGACCTCCCCAGACACATCGATATTTTCACAGGAATGAAACGAAGGCAGTGACGACAAAGAAGACATTACAACTGCCACCTGAATTGCCAGTTGGTGTAATATTTACTTGTTAATGCTTCTGAAATAGTTCTGTGAAAAAGGAAAATTCCAAATAAGTCATCTAATCT
>RJWJ010030668.1:0-19742 GCA_004363605.1 Indri indri | reverse complement strand
CTTACATTTTCTATTTCTTCTTAAGTCGTAGTAGCTCATGTGTTTCTAGGAAATAGTCGATTTCATCTAAGTTATCAAATTTTTGTCATAAAATTATTAATAGTAATCTGTTATAATCCTTTTTATTTCTCTGAAGTTGGGGGCAGCATCCACTATTTCATTTCTGATTTAACAATTTTAATTTTCTCTCATTTTTTTTAGTCAGTATAGCTAAGGTTTTTTGTTGTTATTTTTTCTCTTTGTTGGCTGGGAGATAATAGTCTGAATCCATAATAACATAATGATGCTGACCAAAGCTAATACTCATTGAGAGCTTACTAGGAGATCAAACATTGTACCAACCGCTGTGTATGCATTATTTCATTTTATCACCACAAAAATTTTGCAAAGCAGATTCTAATACTAGTCCCATTTTCCTAATGTGAAGTCTGAGGCTTAAACTGTTTTAATCTTTTCAAAAAATCAGCTTTTGTTTCTCTTGATTTTCTTTATTGATTTATTAACTATTTTGTTACTCTAATCTTCAAAATTTCTTTCTTTTCTTCTTATTTATTAATTTTTAAATTTTATTTATATGTTTTTTAAATTTCAGAATATTATGGGAGTACAAACGTTGAGTTTACATATATTGCCTTTGCACTACCTGAGTCTGAACTACAGGCGTGCCCATCCCCCAGACAGTGTGCACCACGAGCTTTAGGAGTGAATATACCCATGACCTTCTCCCCCATCCCACCTGCCTGACACCCGATGAATGCTACTTCCATATGTGCATGTAAGTGTTGATCAATTAGTGCCAATTTAATGATAACTATATGGATTGCTGGTTTTTCCATTCTTGTGATACTTCACTTGGGAGAATGGGCTACTGCTCTATCCAGGATAATATAAGAGGTATTAGCTCCCCATTGTGTTTTGTGGCTGAGTACTACTCTGTGGTATAAATATACCACATTTTATTAATCTACTCATGTATTGATGGGCACTTGGGTGGTTTCTATATCTTTGCAATTGTGAATTGTGCTGCTAGAAACATTCAAGTGCAAATGTCTTTATTATAGACTGTCTTTTTTTCCGTTGGGTAGATACCCAGTAGTGGGATTGCTGGATCAAGTGGTACTTCTGCTTTTAGTTCTTTGAGGTATCTCCATATTACTTTCCATAGAGGTTGTACTAGTTTGCAGTCCCACTAGTAGTATATGAGTGTTCCTATCTCTCCTCATAAATGCCAACATTTGTTGTTTGGGGATTTTTGATATAAACCATTCTCACTGGAGTTAAGTGATACCGCATTGTGTTTTTGATTTGCATTTTCCTGATGATTAGAGATGTTGAGCAATTTTTCATATGTTACTTGGAAATTAGGGTATCTTCTTTTGTAAAGTTTCTGTTCATGTTCTTTGCCCACTTTTTAATGGAGTTGTTTGATTTTTTTCTTGCTGATTTTCCTGAGTTCCATGTAGATTCTAGTTGTCAGCCCTTTATCAGATATATAGCATGCAAATATTTTTTCCCATTCTGTGGGTGGTATATTTGCCCTACGGGTAGTTTCTTTCGCTGTGCAGAAGCTTATTAATTTGATCAGGTCCCATTTATTTATTTTTGTTGATGCCGTGATTGCTTTTGAGGTCTTCTCGACAAATTTTTTGCCAAGGCCGATGTCTGTAAGAGTTTTTCCAATGTTTTATCCTAGAATTTCTATGGTTTCATGCCTTAAGCTTAAGTGTTATCCATCTTGAGTCAATGTTTTTGAGAGGGGAGAGGTGCAGACCTGTTTCAGTGTTCTACATGTGGCTATCCAGTTTTCACAGCACCATTTACTGAATAAGGACTCTTCCCTAGCGTATGTTTTGGTCTGCTTTGTCAAAGATCGGATGGCTATACGAGGATAGTTTTATATCTGGGTTGTCAGTCGTGTTCCATTGGTGTGTGTTTCTGTTCTTGTGCCAGTACCATGATGCTTTTGTTACAGTAGCCTTGTAGTATAGCTTGAAGTCTGGTAAACTGATGCCTCCCAATTTGTTCTTTTTACATAAGGTACTTTAGCTATGCATGGTCTTCTCTGGTTCCATATGAAGTGTAGAATTATATTTTCTAGATCTGTGAAAAATGATGTTGATATTTTCATAGGGATTGCATTGAATCTATAGATAACTTTGAGTAGTAGAGACATTTTAGCAATGTTGATTCTGCCAATCCATGAGCATGGTAAAGTTTTCCATCTGTTTATGCCCTGTGCTATTTCCTTCCTTATTGTTTTATAGTTCTGCCTGTAGAGGTCTTTTACCTCCATAGTTAAATATATTCCTACGTATTTTATTTTTGTTGCCATTGTGAATGGTATTGAGTATTTGATTTGGTTCTCAGATTGACTGTCGTTGGTGTATATGAATGCTACTGATTTGTTTACACTGATTTTGTAACCTGATACTTTGCTGAACTTATATATCAATTCCAGTAGTCTCTTGGCAGAATCTTTGGGGTTTTCTAGATATAAGATCATATCATCAACAAAGACCGATAGTTTGGCCTCTTCTGCCCCCATTTGGATGCCCTTGATTTCCTTCTCTTGTCTGATTTCTCTGGTTAGGACATCCAGCACTATGTTGAATAGAAGTTGTGATAGAGGGCAACCTTGTCTGGTTCCAGTTCTAAGCAGGAATGCTTTCAATTTTTCCCCATTAAGTATGATTGTGGATGTGGGTTTCTCATATATGTCTTTTGTCATTTTGAGGTAAGTCCTGACTATGCCTATTTTGTTAAGTGTTCTTATCATAAATGGGTGCTGAATTTTGTCAAATGCTTTTTCTGTGTCTATCGAGAGGATCATATGCTCTTTGATTTTATTTCTGATTATGAGGTGAATTACATTATTCATTTGCATATGTTGAACCATCCCTGCATCTCTGGGATGAAGCTCACTTGGTCATGATGTATTTTTTTTTTCATGAGCAGCTGAATTTGAAATGCTAGGATTGTATTGAGAATTTTTGTGTCTATACTCTTAAGGGATATTGGCCTATAGTTTTCATTTTCTTGAGTCCCTTCCTGGTTTTGCTATCAGGATGATGTCGGCTTCATAAAACGTGTAGGGGTGATACCTCAAAGAGCTAAAAAATAAAAAAATAGAAATACCATTTGATCCAGCAATAGCACTATTAGGCATCTCCCCAAAAGAGAAAAAGACATTCTATAATAAAGACATCTGCACCCGGATGTTTATGGCAACACAATTCACTATTGCAAGGATGTGGAAACAACCCAAGTGCAAGTTGATTCGTGAGGGGATTATTAAAATTTGGTATATGTATACAATGGAGTACTACTCAATAAGAAGAAATGACAATGATCTAGTACCTGTTATATTTTCCTGGATAAACCTTGAGTTCATCAGCTGAAGTGAGGTATCACAAGATCGGAAGAACAAGCTCCACATGTACTCGCCATCAAACTGAACTGACTGGTCAACACTATGGTTCTCACATGGTAGCAATATTCTCCAGGGATTAGGGGGTTGGGAGGGTAAACTCACAACTAATGGACGCTGTGAGCATTGTAGAGGGGAAGGGCATGCCTCTAATCCTTGCTTGGGCGAGCCAAAAACATAAAATGTAACCAAAATATTTGTACCCTCATAATATCCTGAAATAAAAATTAAAAAAAAAGAAGAGAGAAAAAAATAAAACATTTAGGGGAGAATTCCTTCTTTCTCAATGTTGTTGAATAATTTCTGCAGATTAGGCACCAATTCTTCTTTGTAGTCTGGTAGAATTTGGGTGTGAAACAATCTGGTTGGGACTTTAATTTTTGGAAGGTGTTTTTATCGATGCTTCAATTTTGGTACTTGATATTGGTCTTTTCGTGAGTTCCGTTTCTTCCTGATTAAGCCCAGGGCGACTGTGTGTTTCAAAGAATTTGTCTATTTCCTCCACCTTTTCAAGTATATGTACATAGAGATTTTTACAGTATTCAGAGATGATATTTTGTATTTCTATGACATCAGTTGTAATTTCTCCTTTTTCATCCTTGATTGAGTTTATTGCACTCCTTTCTTTTCTGCTTCTAGTTAAACTAGTCAGAGGCATGCCAATTTTGTTTATGTTTTCAAAGAACCAGCTTTTTGTTTCATTAGTCTTTCCTATAGTTTTTTTTATTTCTTCTCACTTTTAAATAGTTCTGCTCTGATCTTGGTAATTTATTTTCTTTTGCTGGATTTGTTCTTCTTTTTCCAGTTCTTTAACTCAATTCATTAGACTGTTGATTTGTGATCTTTCTGTCTTTTGGATGTAGGCATTGAAGGCTATGAATTTTCCTCTCAGGCCTGCTTTAACTAACTTATTGAATTGAAAGTTGCTGTCTTCATGCTCTGAGATTCTTTCTTCTGCTTGATCTAACCTTTTCTTAAGGGATTCCACTGTGTTATGTAATTCCTTGAGTAAATTTTTCATTTGCAGAAGTTCTGTTTGATTTTTCATTAATATTTTAATTTTGTTAGTGAATTTTTCATTCATTTCCTGCATTGTTTTTAGTGATTTCCTTATGTTGGCTTTCCATTTTACCTTGCATTTAATTGACCGTCCTTTCATACAATCTATGTTTGAAATTCTTCATATGTCACATTTTAATTTTCCGATTTTAATTGGTATTATCCATTGCTAAAACGCTGTTGTTTCCTTTGGGGGGGGGTGTTCTTTTGCTTTGTTTCTTCATACTTCCAGAGTTCTTTCACTGATTCCTTCCCATGTGAAGCAGCTGTTGCTTCTTACCTTTGGATTTTCTTTTGTTTAGATAATGACAGGCCCAGTTTAATATCTGAGATGGTAGGTGGTGCTTGTGGGTGAGAATCAACCACACCCTGTGAGATGAGTGAGGGCATGCAAATTGACCTCCCTACCAGTAGGTGGCCCATGCCAGGGGGTTCAAGCTGCAATGTTGTTTGTGGGTCCTGTGACCCACTCTGGTTCCTCAGGAGAAGCACTCTAATGACCCAGGCATTACATGATGCCCTGGTACCTCCAGGTTTGTCTTTATTCTCCACCACAGCAGAGGCAGGTCGGGGGAGTGAGGCTGGGCATGGCTGGTTTAGGTGAGCCTGCCCTCAAGCTCCACAAATGCTTTTAGCAGGGGTCAAAAGTCTGTTCCGAACCTCTGAGCAAAGCTGCCAGGGAGAGGCTGAAGTGGCCAGATTGAAGCAAAAAGACTGCATGTGGAGGCAGGGCTGTCTGAGACCCACAGTCTCGCAGTGTGGAGTAGGTCTTGCTCCTTTCCTTCTTCCCCTTTTCTGTGGTTTCTTTTGGGCCTCTGCCAGCAGGCAGGAGCTCAAGCCAGCTGAGTTCCCCCACAACTTTGATGTGGGTTGGGAGGTTCCCTTCCCAGGATCCCAGCCTGAGATGGGAATGTGGCCCTCCTGTGTGAGGAGAGGTGTCCCACAAGCACACCAGAGCTAGGACCCACTCCTCATTCTCAGCCCTGTTCTGCTGCTGCAGGCACCCACACCTCCTGTGACTAATTCACAAATATTCCCTCTGTTCCCCTAGTCAATGTGATCGAGACCTCGGTGTGTTGGGTCTGGCCTGTGGGTCCATCCCCCTGATCATGGCAGGGAGAAGAATACTGGTCCCAAGTCTCTCTCATGAGGTGCCTATGCTGATTCAATATCCCTATACTTCGGGGTGTGTCCTGATCTGCTGGGGTTGCTGGGCAAGCAGCACTAGGGAGGGCCAGAGGGCAGGGAACTCACAGTGCAAGCACTCCTCAGTCTGCTGCAGGAACCGAAGGGAAAGGTCTGAGCCCCATTCCCTATGGAAGCCTCCATGTGGTAGACTCCATGTGGTAGCTCAATTTTCTCTCGGCAGCTGGGGGGGAAGGGGAAGAGGCAGAAAAGAGTCTAGGGGAAGGATACTCCACACTCTGGTCATCTCTAACCCTCTCTCCAGGAGGTAGTACCCCCAGAATAACCAGCCTCTGGAGACATGCAGATTACCTGGAATCCACTGGACCCCTGTGGCTCCTGCAGTCTGGGCTAGAGATAAAAAATATTTGTGTGGGGATGAGCAAGACAGAATCTAAGGGGTCTAGGACCCCTGGGAAGGACAAAGGCACCGGTGGTAGAGAAGCAATATGGCACCTGCTGCTGGCTTGGTTCTGTGGGGTGGAGGTGCCCTGGGGGGCTGACAGCCTGGTGCCCTATCTGCAAGAAACTCTCTACTCACTGGCGGCAACAGTGTCTGGACTTGCTTAGGCCGAAGGTGTCTGCAGCATCTCAGGAGCCAATCACTCTTCCGAGATGCGAAGAAGGGGGATATTAGCTAATACACCTACCCTTCTCTCTGGGCTCTGAGCCTCTCTCAGCTTAATCCCTACCAGTGCTTTTCTCCTTCCAGTTTTCCTCCACAGCTTCTTCCCATGTATGTTCAGCTACTGTTCCTTCAGACCCTCATCCGATCTATGTTTGTTTATTTTTTCTCTATCACCTAAAATTTCTCCTTCTTACAGAGATGCTCCGGCTGGTGGAGTCTTTGGTCAGCCATCTTGTCCCCTTTTTCCTCCCTCTTTTCTTAGTTCCTTAAGAGATAACAGTAGGTTATTGACCTCGGATTTTTTTTTAATTTCCGAATATTATCAGTTACAAATACTTTGGTCATGTAAATTGCCTTTGAACCGCCCGAGCCAAAACTACAAGCATGCCCATCTGCCAGACAGCACCCACTGCACTAATTAGGTTTGAATTTACCCACACCCTCTCCCCCTCCCACCAGCCTGATCCCTGATAAATATTACGTCCATATGTGCAATATTTTAAAAAAATATATTATTTATTTTTTTCAATTTGAGCATATTACAGGGGTACAAATGTTTAGGTTACATATATTGCTTTTGTTCCACCACAGTCAGAGCTTCAAGCATGTCCATCTTCCAGATGGTGCGCACCACACAGTTAGTGAGAATATACACATCCCCTCCTCCCCCTGCCCATATGCTGGACACCCGATGAATGTTACTACTATATGTGCACGTAAGTGTTGATTAGTTAATATCAATTTGATGGTTAGTACATGTGGTGCTTGTTTTTCCATTGTTCTGATACTTCACTTAGTAGAATGGGCTTGAGCTCTATCCAGGATAATACAGGATGTGCTAGATTATGATTGTTTTTTAAGGCTGAGTACTACTCCATGGTATACATATACCACTTTTTATTAATTCACTCATGTATTGATGGGCCCTTGGGTGGTTTCCACATCTTTACAATTGTGAATCGTGCTGCCACAAACATTCGACTGCAGATGTCTTTTTCATAGAATGTCTGTTGTTCTATTGTGTAGATGCCCAGTAATGGGATTGCTGGATCACATGGTAGTTCTACTTTTAGCTCTTTGAGGCATTTCCATATTATTTTCCACAGCAGTTATACTAGTTTGCAGTCCCAGCAGCAGTGTAGGAGTGTTCTTATCTCTCCACAACCACGCCAACATTTATTGTTTTGGGATTTTTATAAAGGCCATTCTCACTGGAGTTAAGCGATATCTCATTATGGCTTTGATTTGCATTTCCCTTATGATTAGAGATGTTGAGCATTTGTCCATATGTTTGTTGGCCATTAGTCTGTCTTCTTTTGAAAAGTTTCTGTTCAACTCCTTTGCCCACTTTTTAATGGGGTTGTTTGATTTTTTATTGCTGATTTTTCTGAGGTCTATATAGATTGTAGTTATCGACCTTTTATTGGATATGCAGCATACCCATATTTTCTCCCATTCTGTTGGTTGTCTATTTGCTTTCATGGTAGTTTCCTTGGCTGTACAGAAGCTTTTTAATTTAATCAGGTCCCATTTATTTATTTTAGGTGTTGCTTTGATTGCTTTTGGTTCTTCATAAATTCTTTCCCTAGGCCAATGTCTGTAAGAGTTTTTCCAATATTTTCTCCTAGAATTCTTATAGTTTCATGCCTTAGGTTTAAGTTTGTTTTCCACTGAGTTGTGTTTCTTTTTTTTGGGTGGGGGGAGGTTAGAGATGAGGATCCTGTTTCATTCTTCTGCATGTGGCTATCCAATTTTCCCAGCACCATTTATTGAATAAGAATTTTTCACCCCAGTGTATGTTTCTGTCTGCTTTGTCAAAGAGTAGATGGCTATATGAAGATGATTTTATATCTGGGTTCTCAGTTCGGTTCCATTGGTCTATGTCTCTGTTCTTGTGCCAGTACCATGCTGTTTTAGTTACTATAGCCTTGTATTATAGCTTGAAGTCTAGTAAATTGATGCTTCCTAATGTATTCTTTTTGCTTAAGATTGCTTTTCATATATGGGGTCTTCTCTGGTTCCATATGAAGCATAGAATTATTTTTCTAGACCTGTGAAAAATCATGTCGATATTTTTATAGGGATTACATTAACTCTGTAGATCATTGTCTGTAGTATAACCATTTTAACAGTGTTGATTCTGCTGATCCATGAGCAGATGGTTTTCCACCTGTTTACATCCTTTATTATTTCCTTCCTCAGTGTTTCATTGTTCTCCCAGTGAAGGTCTTTCACCTCCTTAGTTAAATATATTCTTAGGTATTTTATTTTCTTTGTTACTATTTTGAAAGTTATTGAGACTTGATTTGGTTCTCATGCTGACTGTCGTTTGCATATATGAATGTTATTGATTTGTGTACATTGATTTTGTAACCTGAGCCTTTGCTGAATTTATTCATCAAACCAGTAGTCTCCTGGCTGAATCTTTGGGAGTATTCTAGATACATGATTATATTGTCAGCAAATAGTGATAGTTTGACCTCTTCTGCCCTCATTTGGATGCCCTTGATTTTCTTGTCTTGTCTGATTGCCCTGGCTATGACTTCCACACTATGTTGAATAGAAGTGGTGACAGAAGGCAACCTTGTCTGGTTCCAGTTCTAAGCAGGAATGCTTTTAATTTTTTCCCGTCCAGTATGATTTTGGCTGTGGGCTTGTCGTATATGGCTTTTATCATTTTTAGATAAGTCCCATCTATGCCTATATTGCTAGGCATTCTTATCCTAAAATGGTGCTGAATTTTGTGTAATGCTTTTTCTGCATCTGTTGAGAGTACCATATGGTCTTTGTTTTTGCTTCTATTTATGTGGTGACTTACTTACATTTATTGATTTGCGTATGATGGACCATCCCTGCATCTGTGGAATGAAGCCCACTTGATCATGATGGATTATTTTTTTGATGAGCATCTGAACTCAATTTTTTGGTATTTTATTGAGAATTTTTACATCTATATGCATAAGGGATATTGACCTGTAGTTGTCTTTTCTTTTAAAGTTCAATGAGGACTTTGTTGGGGCCTTTCCTGGCTTTGATATCAGGGTAATGTTGACTTTGTAAAATGTGTTGTGGAGGATTCCTTACTTCTCTATGTCATAGAATAATTTCTGCAGCATAAGGACCAGTTCTTCTTTTTATGTCTGGTAAAATTCGGGTTTGAATCTATCTGGTTCAGGATTTTTCTTTATAGGAAGGTGTTTTTATTGCTAGTTGAATTTCAATAGTTGCCATTGGTCTCTTTAGAAATTCTATCTCTTCCTGTTTGAGCATAAGGAGAGAGGCTGTGAGTTTCTAACAATTTGTTCATTTTCTCCAAATTTTCAAGTTCATGTGCAAAGAAATTTTTATTGTTTTGTATTTCTCTCATATTACTTGTAATTTCTCATTTTTCCTTATTTATGGAGCTTATTAGAGTCTTTTCTGCTTCTGTAAATCTAGGAAGAGGTATATCAACTTCGTTTATCTTTTCAATGAAGCAAGTTTTTCTCATAAATCTTCTGGATATTTCATTTTTTTATCAATTTCATTTATTTCTGCTCTGATCTTGGTTATATTTTTTTCTCCAGCTGGGTTTGGAATTGGTTTGCTCTTCCTTTTCCAGTTTCTTGGAATGACTCATTAGATTGCAGATTTGTGATATGTCTTTTGGATGTAAGCATTTATGGATACAAATTTTCTTCTCAGGTGTGTTTTGTCTGTATCCCACAGATTTTGGTAAATTGGGTCCTCTGTATTACTTCGTTCACAGAACCTTTTGATATCCATCTTAATTTCCCCCTTCCCATGACTGTCATTCAGCAGTAGGTTTTTTAGTGTCCATGACTTTGTGTAGAGATGAGTGTTTCTGTTGGGGTTGATTTCTACCTTTATCTCACTGTGTTCTGAGAAGATGCATGGTATCATTTTTATTTTTTTTAATTTGTTAAGACATGTTTTGTGGCCTATGATGTGAACAATTTTACATAATGTTCTATGAGCTGATGAAAATAACATATATTCATTGGTTTTGGGGTAGCAGGTTAGGTAAATGTCTGTTAGGCCCGTTTGTTCTAGATTTGTGTTTAAATCCATTGTTTCTTTCTTTATTTTCTGTTTGGAGGATCTATCTGGTTCTCTGAGGGCGGTGTTGAAGTCCTTGGCTATTACCATGCTGCTGTTTATCATTTTGTTTAGATCAAGTAGGATTTGCTTTATGAATCTGAATGTGCCTGTGTTAGGTGCATAAATATTTAGAATTATTATGTCTTTTTGTTGAATTTTCCCTTTACTATTATGTAATGAACTTCTTTGTCTTTCATAACTTTTGTTGATTTGAAGACCATGTTCTCTGATATGAGTACTGGTACGCCATCTTTCTTTTGGTTTCCATTTGCATGGAATATTGTTTTCCATACCTTCGCCTTGAGTCTGAATGAGTCTCTGTGTGTTAGTTGTGTTTCCGGGAGACAGTAGATACTTGTTTTTGTTTGTTTGTTTGTTTGTTTGTTTTTTCCACTCAGCCAGCCTATGCATCTTCAGTGGGGAGTTCAAGAAATTCATATTTATTGAAAGAATTGATAAGTGGGGTGGATTTCTGTTCATCCTTTTGAATAGAACTTTGTTGATTTATTTTGTCTCTTGAGCCATTGTGGTATCTGGCTTTGAAGTTCAGCTTTTGGGAGATTTTACACTGTTGGGTGTCTATTGTGCTGATCTGTATGTAAGGGAGTTCTGAGTACTTCCTGTAGGACAGGTCTTGTCTTTACAAATTCCCTCAGTGTCTGTTTATGTGATAAATGTTCATTTCTCCCTAATATACGAAACTTAGTTGTGCAGGATACAAAATTCTTGACTGCCCATTATTCTGTTTGAGAAGGTTGAGAATGTGACTCTAATCTCTTCTGGCTTGTAGGGTCTCAGTTGAGAACTCTGCAGTTAGTGTGATGGTTTTTCCTTTATAGGTTGTCTCCTGTTTCTGTCTCGAAAAATTGCCTCTTTCGTGTTTATTTTTGCCAGTCTTATGACCATGTGTCTTGATGTTTGCCTCTTTGCAATGAATCTCCCAGGAGTCACCTGAGCTTCTTTTATTTGGATAACTAGATTTCTAGCAAGGCCAGGGAAAAATTCCTCAATTATTCCCCCAAATACTTTTTCTAACCTTTGTGTATTTTCTTCTTTGTGCTCTGGGCTGCCTATGAGTCTTATGTTAAGCCTCTTTACATAATCCCATATTTCTGATAGGCTTTGGTCATTCCTCTTATTTCTGTGCTCTATCTCTTTGACTGACTTATTTCATTCAGAGGTGTTGTCTTCAAGCTTTGAGATTCTTTCTTCTGCTCGATCTAACCTATTCTTAAAGCTTTCTTCTGTTTTTGTAATCCCTTGCATGAGTTTTTCATTTCCAGAAGTTCTGTTTGATTTTTCTTTAATAATTCAATTTCTTTAGTGAATTTTTCATTCATTTTCTGCATTTTTTGTGGTTTCTTGGTGTTGGGATTCCATTTCATCTTGCGTTTCATTGAGCTGCCTTACAATCCATGTTCCAAATTCTTCATGTATAATTTCAATATTCTGAGTTTGGTTGGTTATCCCTGTGACAGAGCTGGTGTTCCCTTTTGGGGGTGTTCTTTCACTCTGATTCTTCATACTTGCAGATTCTTTCACTGATTCCCTCTCATCTGGAACAGCTGTTGCTTCTTACTTTTGGATTTTCTTTTATTTAGATAATGACTTTCCCAGTTTAATCTCTGAGTCTGCAGGTGGTGCTTGTATGTGAGAATCAACCACACCCTCTATTATTGCATCAATAAATGCTGTAAAGGGTGTGTAAATTGACCCCCCTGTCAGTAGGTGGTGCTTGCCAGAAGGAACAAGCTACAATGTTGGTTTTGGGTATTGTGACCCACTCTAGCTCCACAGGAAAAGCACTCAAATGTCCCAAATTGTGGATGGGACCTTGGAACTTCCAGAGGAGTCCTTTATTCTCAACAACAGCAGATGGGGGTGGGGAAGTGAGGCTGGGCATGGCTGCGTTGGGTGAGCCTGCCCTTAAGCACCACTAATACTGCCAAAGGATCTGCTCTAGCAGGGTTCAAAGTGAATTCCCTGACCCTGGGCAAAGCTGCCAAGGAGCTGCTGAAATGGTCTCACTCAACCAGAAAGTGTGCATGTGGAGGTGGGGCCGAGGCCCACAATCCGGCAGTTGGAGCTGGCCTCTTTCCTTTCCACCCTCTCTTATTCCATGGTTTTTCCTGGACCTCTGTTGGCAGGAATGACCTCAAGCCAGCCAAGCTCCCCTTCCACTGTGATGCATACTGGGAGGTTCCCTGCCCAGAGTCCTGCCTGTGCTGGCATCATGGCCCTCTTGTGGGAAGAGGGGTGGCCCATATGCATGCCGCAGCTAGGACCCACACTGCACTCTCCCTCCTGATCTGATGCTTTGGCACTGACACATCGTAAGTCTTATTCACAAATATCCCCTGTGCCCATGGGCAATGTGATTGAGACCTGGCAGTATGGGATCTGCTCTACAGGCCCATCCCTGGGACCCCGGGGATCAATCCCTGACCATGCCAGGGAGAAGCATGCAGGTTCCGAGTCACCCACGAGGTGCCCAACCTGGTTCAATATCCCTCCACCTCAGGGTGTGCCCCAATCTTATGGGGCCACCAAGCAAGCACCACCAGAGAGGGTTGGCAGGCAGGGAGATCACAATCTGAGCTCCCCTCTGTCCACTGCAGGACCCCAAAAGGAGAGGTCTGAGCCCTATTACCTGTGAAAGCTTCCATGTGGCAGCTCAATTTTCTCTCTCAGCAGCCAGGGTGGGGAGAAGAAGTGGAGAAAAAGATTCTAGGTGGAGGAAAGTCCACACTCTGGTCATCTCTGACCCTCTCTCCAGGAGGCAGTCTGCCCAGAATGACCAGGCTCTGGAGTCACGCAGATCACCCGGGACCTACTGGACCCCTCTGGCTCCTGCAGTCTGGGCCACAGTCGGCAAATGTGTGTGTGGGGAGAAGCAAGATGGAACCTGATGAGTTGAAGCCCTCTGGGGAGGACAAAGGCACATGGTGGGTAGAGAAGCAATATGGTGCCTGCTATCCAGGCTCCTGTCTTTGTGATAGGAGGCACCCTGGCAGGGGGACTGGGAGCCCGGTCCCCTGTATGCAAGAAGCTCTTAGCTTGCTGGTGGCAACAGTCTCTGGGTTCATGTGGGCAGAAAGTCTCTCCAGCAGCTCGGAAGCCCACCAAGTTTCCAAGACGTGGGGTAGGGAGAAACCAACTGCTCCATCTACCCTTCTTGCTGCATTCTGAGACTCTCAGGGGTTAATCGTCGCTAGTACCAACCTCTTACCATGGAGTCTCCCATAGGTTCTGGCACCCTTTCTTCAGACCTTCATCTGATCTATGCTTGATTGTCTGTTCTTTTCTCTTTTATCTAAAACTTCTCCTTACTGACATGTTCTGGCTGGTGTATCTGTGGTCCACCATCTTGGTCTCTGTGGTGCTGTATAGCCGACATTTTTTTAATGTAGGTGTTTACTGCTACAAATACCCCTCTTAGCACTTTTTTTAACCTTAGCTTTTATTAAATACATTAATAGTGGAAACATTCAAATTTTATCAGATGAGATTTGAATATAATAGCAAAATTATAATTTCTAATCTGAATAGGACTTTATAGTTTGTGAAGAGTTACAGAGTAGAAAAAGCACAGACAAACTGTGTTTGAATGTGGTTAGCAGTTTGGTGCCCTATGGCAAGATACTCAATTCCTTTGAGTATTAGTTTTCTTCTTTTTTTTATTTCAGGATATTAGGGGGTACAAATATTTTGGTTACATGTTATGACTTTGTATCACCCAAGCCAGGATTAGAGGTGTGCCCTTCCCCCATACAATTCTCACCTCATCCATTAGTTATGAGTTTACCCACCCCCACCCCCCAAACCCCAATGAATATTGCTACCATGTGAGCACTTTAGTGTCGACCAGTTAGTGTCAATTTGATGGTGAGTACGTGTTGTGCTTATTCTTCCATTCTTGTGATACCTCACTTTGGAGAATGGGCTCAAGCTCTGTCCAGGGTAATATAAGAGGTGCTAGATCACTATCGTTTCCTGTAATTGAGTAGTATTCCATTGTATACATATACCATATTTTATTACTCAACTCACAGATTGAAGGACACTTGAGTTGTTTCCACATCCTTGTAATAGTGAATTGTGCTGCCATAAACATTTGAGTGCAGACGTCATTATTATAGAATGTCTTTTGTTCCTTTGGATAGATGCCTAGTAGTGCTATTGCTGGATCAAATGGTATTTCTTTTTTTTTTCAGCATATTATCGGGGTACAGATGTTTAGGTTACATATGTTGCCCTTGCCCCCCCCCCAGTCTGAGTTTCAAGCGTGTCCATCACTCGGATGGTGTGCATTGCACTCTTTGTGTATGCATATACCCATCCCCTCCTACTCCATCCCCCCTCTCCCCTGCCCAACATCATAGATGTTATTCTTATCCATGCACTTATGCGTTGATCAGTTAATACCAATTTGATGGTGAGTACATGCGCTGCTTGTTTTCCCATTCTTGGGATACTTCACTTCGTACAATGCATTCCAGCTCTATCCAGAAGTATACAAAAGGAGCTATATCACCATTGTTTCCTAAAGTTGTATAGTACTCCATGGTATACACATACCACATTTTATTAATCCGCTCAAGTATTGATGGACACTTGGGTTGTTTCCACATCTTACCAATTGTGAATTGTGCTGCTATAAACATTCGGATGCAGGTGTCTTTCTTATAGAGTATCATTTGTTCTTTTGGGTAGATGCCCAGTAATGGGATTGCTGGATCGAATGGTACTTCTAATTGTATCTCTTTAAAGTATCCCTGTATTGCTTTCCACAGAGGTTGCACTAGTTTGCAGTCCCACCAGCAGTGTATGAGTGTTCCTATCTCTCCACATCCATGCCAACATTTATTGTTTTGGGACTTTTTGATAAAGGCCAGTCTCACTGGAGATAAGTGATATCTCATTGTGGTTTTGATTTGCATTTCCCTGATGATTAGAGATGTTGAGCATTTTTTCATATGGTTTTTGGCCATTATTCTGTCTTCTTTTGAAAAGTTTCTGTTCATGTCCTTTGCCCACTTTTTTTTTAATTTTTTTATTTTTTATTTTTCATTTTTTTTGAGACAGAGTCTCACTCTCTTGCCTGGGGCGAGTGCCGTGGCATCAGCCTAGCTCACAGCAACCTCAAAGTCCTGGGCTCAAGCAATCCTACTGCCTCAGCCTCCCGAGTAGCTGGGATTACAGGCATGCACCAACATGCCCGGCTAATTTTTTTCTATATATATTTTTAGCTGTCCAATTAATTTCTTTCTATTTTTGGTAGAGACGGGGTCTCGCTCTTGCTCAGGCTGGTCTCGAACTCCTGAGCTCAGAACTATCCACCTGCCTCGGCCTCCCAGAGTGCTAGGATTACAGGCGTGAGCCACCGCACCCGGCCCCTTTGCCCACTTTTTGATAGGGTTGTTTGATTTTTTCTTGTTGATTTTCCTGAGTTCTAAGTAGATTCTAGTTATCAACCCTTTATCAGATTTGTAGTATGCAAAATTTTTCTCCCATTCTGCAGGTTGTCTGTTTGCTCTTGTGACAGTTTCTTTGCCTATGCAGCAGCTTTTTAATTTGATCAAGTCCCATTTATTTATTTTGGTTGTTGCCGTGATTGCCTTTGGGGTCCTCTTCATAAATTCTTTGCCTAGGCCAATGTCTAGAAGAGTATTTCCAACATCTTCCTCTAGAATTCTAATAGTTTCACTCCTTAGGTTTAAATTTGTTACCCAACATGAGTTGATTTTTGTGAGAGGTAAAAGGTGTGGATCCTGATTCAGTCTTCTACATGTGGCTATCCAGTTTTCCCAGCACCATTTATTGAATAAGGATTCTTTTCCCCAGTGTATGTTTTTGTCTCCTTTTTCAAAGATTAGATGACTGTATGAGGATGGTTTTATATCCAGGTTCTCAGTTCTGTTCCACTGGTCAATGGCTCTGTTTTTGTGCCAGTACCATGCTGTTTTGATTACTGCAGCCTTATCATAAAGTTTGAAGTCTGGTAAGTTGCTACCTCCCATTTTGTTTTTATTGCCTAGAATTGTTTTTGCTATGCGGGGTCTTCTCTGGTTCCATACAAAGCATAAAATTAATTTTTCTACGTCTGTGAAGAATGATGTTGGCTTTTCCTTTGGGTAGATACCTAGTAGTGCTATTGCTGGATCAAATGGTATTTCTATTTTTAGCTCTTTGAGATATCTCCAAATTCTTTTCCACAGAGGTTGTAATAATTTTCAGTCCCATCAGCAGTGTAAGAGTGTTCCTATCTCTCCACATCCTCGCCAGCATTTGTTGTTTTGGGACTTTTTGATAGAGGCCATTCTCACTGGAGTTAGGGGATATCTCATTGTGGTTTCAATTTGCATTTCCCTAATGATTAGAGATGTTGAGCATTTTTTATATGTTTGCTGGCCATTATTCTGTCTTCTTTTGAAAAGTTTGTGTTCAATTCCTTTGCCTACTTTTTGATGGGGTTGTTTGATTACTTGTTGATTTTTTTGAGTTCTACATAGATTCTTTTTATCAGTCCTTTATTGTAACTGTAGAAAGCAGATATTTTCTCCCATTCTGTAGGCTGTCTCTTCACTGTAATGATAGTTTCCTTTGCTGCATCTCATAAGTTTTGGTATGTTGTATTTTCCTTTTAATTTTTCACAAGTTATTTTCTTATTTTAATCTAAGAAGTATTGTTATGACATGCTGCACCTAACCATGTTAGGCTCAGGGTAATTAGAGTTATGAGACGTTGTGGTCATATACCATTTAGCTAATGGCTATCTCTGTAGAGGACATTAGATTTTTGTTCCAGTATGAGAGAAAGTGAATGGTGTAAGAATCTATGCTCAAAAATGAAGATAAGCTGTAGAGATAGATGAGAGAGAAGTAGGAAACTTACAGTCTCCATCAGGGCCCTGTAAGGAGCAAAACACCTTGGACTAGGTTTCTCCTCTACAAATGTAGGTTATATAAACTTCTAATCACTGCTAGAAGGTTAAGCAGGAGGGTATAGGTGAAAGACAGTGGTGAATACCTGAGTAGATGTAGTTTGGGGCCTTTCAGGAGAAAGCCCTCAGAATATGCTTCAAAGACAGTGGTAATGACATTGGTGGATCAAGGCTCTGTGCCCCATAAAAGTTTGTAAGAAATAGCAATTCAAAGCATCTGGTTAGGACAATACAATAGGAACTATTGCACAGTATCAGCAGAAGCTGGAAAATGCTTTGTTTGAAAAAAGTGCTTCAAGATCCCAAGTTAACGGGCACTGTTTTGCAAAACTCCATTTTCCCCGGTCCCAAGTTTAATCTTTATAAAAATTACACATTGTTAATTGGATTTATTGCAGTGGTTTATGTCACTGGGGACATTTGTGTGGGTGGCGTGCATGGTATGGCATTAAAGGGGTTGGATTTTTTGCAGTTTCAAGGCAAAGCAACCATCATTTCTGGTTTGTTTTTTTTTTTCTAGAGTAGGATCCTGGGAGGGGCTCATAGAATTGACAGACTCAGAGAATCATAATCTGAGAACCTGAAACAACTCAGTTCATCACTATTCCTCTGAGGAATAAGGTCCGCTATTCTCTTCTGTACAGCTGAGGTCCCTGCCTGAAAAGAAGATTTGTATTGATAGGTACCTTACACAAACATGTAACATGCATGAATGCTTGATACTATGCAGAAATCCAGCTAACTTAATTAATGGAGAGCTGCGAGAGTGGGCCTGTGTTGGAGACACTAATATGGGTTGAGGTCTCTATAGTTTATTTCTTAAAATTATGTTTATGACTATCTAACAATGGGATTGGAGGGTAAAAATGGTAACATAGGAATTTTATATTAGGATTTTTCTAAATATATTGACAGAGTTTTTCTCCCCTTAGAAAAATTGAAGCAAAATGGTATACCAACAAATTCAAAGTTAAAAGAGTGAGTATGTTTTGGCTCAAACTATACCATGTATCAAAAGTAATATGGTCAATATGATCTAGCCAGAACATTATTTTTTTAATTTCTACTATTCATATAACAGAAAGTATTTAGCTCCCTCTCCCTTTTGGGTCTTTGGTGAAAATGTGCTTATGAGAGAGAAACCCTCCAAGCACCCCCTCCACACACACCTCCCCTCCCATTGACATAACACCTTCAGGGAATAGGGACCAGGGAGAAGCATGCCTTTATCTGGTGCATAAAAATCAGGTGAGATGATGTGATGGGGATAGCACTATAAGAAGGCTGAGACCAAGTTGGGTGTTGGAGGGAGACTATCGTGGAATGGCTTTTGTTTATTCTGATGATACTTTGAGGTCCAATTCAATCACTCATTCCTTTAAACTAATTGGAAAACCAAAAATAGGTGTGTGGCATCAGCCAAGTTCCAGTCTATTGATATTACATCAGTTTCAGGTCACATCCATCCTGAGGAAGGCTCTCGCATTTTGGACATTCTCTACCTTGAGGCCAGGGATGGCTCCCAGATGTGTTGTCCCAGGCTTTTAATTTTGTTAATTTTTATTTAAATACTTCAAAGAGTTACAAGTAGAACTACCATTTGATCCAGCAATCCCATTACTGGGCATCTACCCAAAAGAACAAAAGACATTCTATAAAAGAGACATCTGCACTCAAATATTTATAGCAGCACAATTCACAATTGCAAAGATGTGGAAACAGCCCAAATTGCCTATCAATACATCAGTGGATTAATAAAGTGTGGTATATGTGTACCATGGAATTCTATTCCACCGCAAAAAATGGTAGTGAAGGCCGGGCGCGGTGGCTCACGCCTGTAATCCTAGCACTCTGGGAGGCCGAGGCGGGCGGATTGTTTGAGCTCAGGAGTTCGAGACCAGCCTGAGCAAGAGCAAGACCCCGTCTCTACTAAAAACAGAAACACATTCATCGGACAACTAAAAATATATAGAAAAAATTAGCCGGGCCTGGTGGCACACGCCTGCAATCCCAGCTACCCGGGAGGCTGAGGCAGGAGGACCGCTTGAGCCCAGGAGTGTCAGGTTGCTGTGAGCTAGGATGATGCCACGGCACTCACTCTAGCCAGGGCAACAGAGTGAGACTCTGTCTCAAAAAAAAAAAAGGGGGGGGAGAAAAATGGCGGAGTTAAGGTAGCCTCCTGGTTCCCTGCCTCCAGAGAAAGAGATGTAGATCTCGGTCTGCTACACATGACCGGATCTCTCTCCTGCAAAAACAGCGAGGTGAATCGGTGGAGATTCAGCGGGGGACACACAAATCTGGAAAAAGAATAAGGCGAACGGGAGATTGGAATGCAAAACCTGGAAAGCGCGGACAGACATTAGAGAATGGAGCGTGAGACGGCGGCGCCAGCCGG
This sequence comes from Indri indri, assembly GCA_004363605.1. Taxonomy (NCBI): domain Eukaryota; kingdom Metazoa; phylum Chordata; class Mammalia; order Primates; family Indriidae; genus Indri; species Indri indri. The sequence goes on along the minus strand of RJWJ010030668.1, from coordinate 3 downwards.
GTC
>RJWJ010030667.1:0-19747 GCA_004363605.1 Indri indri | reverse complement strand
TTTTTTTTGCCTTTCCTGCCTTAGACTTTTCAAACTTTGTATAATCCTGGACAGCAGAAGTTATGTACTGCCAGTCAGAAACCATATTCAGCACATAGGTTTCTTTTTCGCCTGGCTGGGGATTTTTTTTTTTTCAAGTGAATTCTTGTCACTATTTAAGATTGAAAATTGCACCTAAGAACATAATATTTAGAGCTACTAATGAAAAACCATGCAATTATTTCCTTATAACAAAAATTGGTTGGAACCGTATAACCTTTTTAGATGGGGCGTAGACACTCCAGTCAACCACAATTTCAACCAGAGAGCTGCCTTCCATTACTGTATGTCTACGTCATCAGTCTGGCCTCGGGAGTCAAGTGAACACGTGGCTACTTCTTTAGTCCTAATCTGCAGCCCTTTCTATATCCAAGTCTCTCCAGCTTCTTTTTTGTATTTTAGCCCTGTCTGTAGACTCTACTTGGTCCCAATACGTCTATATTGTGCAATGAATCCCTTTAACACCAAGAAAATTCTTTTTATTATTATTATTTTTTTAGATACAGGATCTTGCTATGTTGCCCAGGCTGGCCTGGAGTTGCTGGGACTTTAGGTATGTGTCACTGTGCCCAGTTCAAGAAAATTATTTATACCCCAGTTAACATTTAAATCATTCCTGCTCTAGATCTGAGGAAGAATCTTACTGGAGAACATTGTTGTTATTGTTATTTTATCATTATTTTAAAAAGTACAAATTCCATGACATTGTTTATCATCCAGTGAGAGATCTATCTGTGGACAATTAACTTGGAACCCTGATTATTTTGTGTACTTCCCATCACCCTTTTATTTTGCTGTCCATTTTTATGTGATCAATCTCAGAGCGAACAATAAAAAGACAAAGAAAAACTTAAGGCCACTAGGTACTTGCCCAAAAGGTTTGCAGAAGCACAGAGGCTTCCGAATGAGGGGGTCACTGAGGAAACATCTTCACGTTCTTGCAAAATCCTGAGTTGATCATGGATTTTTATCATTTTAATTCATGTTCCTAATTCACAGTGGAATAAAGAAACCATGTAAATGATGGTTGTAGAATGTTATACCCACCTCTCAGCTGCTTACTATCTGTTTCAGAGCATGTGGACAATTGGAGGGGTGGTTATACTCAAAAACAGTGCTATGGATTTCACTCAACAAAATGGATCATGGCTGCTCAAAGACAGCCAGCTTCCTCCATGGACCCTCAGCCTGCTGTGTGTGCAGGGCCAAACCCAGCATTCCCACCAACAACCATTGCTCAAGGACCTGGCTTTTCATAGGTGGAAATTGTCTGGGTTTTTCTTTTTATCTGTTTATTTGTTTTGTATAGATGTCCATAATGATATAGTATCCCTTGACCTTTTATTTTGCCACTGATATAATTATCTCCTTTTGAAATCATTAAAATAAATGACTGTCCCGTCCTTTGATGCATTAAGGAACGATAAGGTAAGATTGGAGCAAGAGAATGGAAAGAACCATGAAACATTTTTCCTGGCTCTGTCTGTAACATTTGTGACACTTAAGAAATGAGGGGCAGAATAATGCTCAAAAATAAGTTTATAACAGCATTGATTCTATTCAGTAGACAAAATTATTCAGATAAATTCAGAATTATTTAGATAAAAATTAGTTTTGGTCGTATGCCTAATAAAAAGCAAGAGATGAAGCACAACTTCAAAAAAGTAAGAATGAAAATACATAGCACTTTCCTCCCCATCCCATCTCTCTCCTCTCTGCCATACCTTCTGGCCTCTATTTCTCTTGTTGCTTCTCCTTTCTTCTTTCTCTGTATTTTCCTTTCAATCCTGCCAAATTTCGTAAAAGATTAAAGTAGCTTTCAAAAGAAACAAACATAAATAATGTGGGGCTTTCCTTTTTTTTTTTTTTGGAGGTAAGTGTGGTAATCATTCAAAAGCAAAAACACAACGATCCAGGAATAAGAGTATAATACGAAGTGCTGTAGTCGCTACTCATTTTACTAGGGGAGGCCTACACGCTTGGCTTTGATATTTCTAATAGCCAACATGAGAAAGGCAGCACTGTTATTTATATATCTTTTAAATTTTTCTAAGGCAGGATTTCTCAACCTTGGCATTACTGGCATTTGGGGCCAGATGATTCTTTGTTGGAGGGGTTGTCCTATTGCACAGTAGGACGTCTAGTGGCCTTCCTGGCTTCTGCTCTACTGGAAGCCAGTAGCACACCTCCCTTCCTTGGTCATGACAATAAAAAACATCTCCAGAAAGTGCCAAATAATGCCTCAGAGGCAAAATCACCTTGATTGAGAATCTTTGCTCTAGAATAATGACAAACGAATTACAATACTCAGGAAAAACCCCACTATCCAGGCAATATTTGATTTTTACAAAATATTTTAGCTATTTTAACAGGGTAGATGTTCAGTGCCTTAAAATACAAAACATTCCAGTAGGTCTTAGCTAATTTATTTAACTGGGAAACTATTTAGATTCTATAAATATGATTAGAATCTATTTTTAGAAATCATGTTATTATTTATTTTGCTTTTTTTGCATTTGGATTTTACTAGCATCAAAATCAATATGGGTTAAGAGCTCATACTCTTTTTTGTGTGTGTTTTCATTTCCACTCCTCTACTTAACAGCTGAACAACCTCTCTGAATTTCATATATAAAACTGATTAATAATAGCATCTAGGTCCACGGTGGTTGTAATTATTGTATGAGTTAACACAGGCAAAGAGCTTTGCAAGATGCCTGGGTCTTACTAAGTATTCAGTAATTGTTAGAGTAAAATACTATTATTACTGTCATTATTTCTAAATAATAGAGAACAGAACTTTATAGAGTAGGGGAATATATAATAAAAGCGAAAACGTCAACTGTCCCAATTTTTGTTTTGTATTACTTTATCTATGTGTTTCCTGAATTGCACTCTGCTGTGACTTTCGGTGAACGAGATCACATTTCTACTATTCCTGTTCCATAAGTAATATTTATCTCAGCACTCCTTCTTATTATCACTTATTCTCTTTCACCACCAGTAAGAGAGATTGCAACATGTTGCTCTTCTTTTAAATGTAGATAGTATTACGTAGTGGTTACGTTTCAATAAGTCAACGTCCTTACTCTTCCTGCTGTTACAGTTCTTCTATGCTTGCTGTCCCACGCCTTTTTCATTGCTATAAAGGAATACCTGAGGCTGGGAAATTTCTAAAGAAAAGAGTTTTATTTGGCTTGTTGTTCTGCAGGGTGTACAAGAGGTATGACATCAGCATCTGCTTCTTTCGAGGGCCTCAGGAAGCTTCCACTCACGATGGAAGGTGGGGTGGAGCAGGCATCCCATGGTGAGAAGGAAGGGGGAGAGGGGAGGAGGTGCCAGGCTCTGTTCACCAATTAGCTCTGGCAGAGAACTAATAGAGCCAGGACTCGTTACTGCAAGGAGGGCACCAAGACATTCATGAGGGATCCGCCCCCATGATCCAAACACCTCCCACCCGGCCCCACCTCCAACATTGGGGATCAGATTTCGACATGAGACTTGGAGGGGACAGACATCCAAACTGTATGACCTCCATAGCAAGAGCATCTTCCTAATTATTTTAGAAGCCTCAGATGGTGACTAATATGAATAATGCCCTGTGCTTCTGAATGCAAAACTTTTTTTCCCATCTCCTCTTCCTTCCTTCCTCCTTCCTTCCTTTTTTCCTTCCCCAGTGAGTCCTGCTGGCCACTGACGATGCATGTTAGTAATATTCTGAAGTCTTCACATTGTGAGTTGCTTTGGATTCTCTGATGTCCATTCGAGAAGTGGAGAATATGCCTCTCTCTGTCTTTAAAGGTTAATTTTTCAAATTGATACCAACATGTTCTTCATTCTCATTTTTTAGAGAGTTTAAAATGTTTTGTCTATTTTGGTTACTTACAACCTTACCTATCTCTCCAGCCTTCCTTACCCTATTAAATAGCCATGAATGCCTGGGAGTGTGGGCTGGAAGGAGGAACTCAATGACAGACTATGCTGCTTTCAGAATAGTGCCTCCTCCTCTGATGACTAAATCTCCCTTATGGCCAAGCTCCTATGACTCTTACCCTAAAGCATGGTTCTACTCTGTCTCACCACGTCTGTTCAGTTCCTCACACAGAATAATTGTTTCACACACACACACACACACACACACACAAACTTTTGTTCCACAAAAGGGACAGCCTCACCTAACATTTCTAAACCCCACTTTTGGACTCATGTTAGGTCCAGACCCTCCTACATATTTATAAAGTGAGTTGAACTTTGGGAAGACCATTTCAGGACTGATCAATTTTAATTCTGGCAATAAAACAAGGCCTCTGTGGACTTATTACTCAGCAGACTACTAAATCTGCCTTCATGTTTTGTACATTAGTTACATTGTCAGAAATACTTGAAAGTCGAACACATAACTGTTTTTTGGAATAGCACATAAACAAAGCATGGTAAAGATTCCAGAGGAATTCAGAGGGTGCTATAAGTTGGGTATTGCCATATGAATTCTCAAATACAATCAAACCCCACTCGCCCATGTATACAGCATATCCTTGGGGACTTCTGCCCAGAATCCTGGCTAGATTTTCCTTGGCCGTTCAGCAGAGTAAATTCCTGACCCGGAAAACGGGACACAGTATTTCCCGTGCTCAGTCAGACCTGTGATGAATACATCATTTGTTTTTTCTCCCAGTTACATTGATCTTCTCCACAAGTAACAGTAGAGCTGTCTCTTCCAGTCTGAACAGCTTCTTTTCAGTTTAGAAATTCTGTCTGTTCAAGATCAATTTATTACTGGGCTCAGTCTCTTTAGGTGATTGTTCGATCTCTCAGATTCTTTTTCAGAGATGGCATTTGGGTTCCTGAAGGAGGGATGGAGACCTGAAGGGGTCCTTGGATCCTCATAGTGTCCTCTGGATGCTCAGATTTATTTCTATGGCAACCTCCCTGAGCCATCCGATTGTTCCCGATCTCCCAGCATTTGAAGCTGAGGTCAGCAGCTGATTAACTCCTGATTTCTGATTTCTCTGCAAGCTGAAGCTTGGCTGGGCTCCCAGGCTCCAGCAGCCTCACCTTGGCTTGCATTGGTGCTGGGGTTCCCCTGAGCCTCTGCTGTGGACTCCATTTGGCCCCAATCATAGTTAGTACATTTCATAGGCTCTTCCATAGCATACACTGTGAGGGATTGTAGAAGCTCGAGGCTTCCAGTTACACTGCACAGGAACCAAAGCATCTTAGGAATGCTTCAGTTTGATCTTTGATTGATTTTTCACATTGCTCTACTGACTTCCTTATGTGGTGCCCACAGGTTGTTGCAGACATAAATACAAAAGTCCCGGAATATCCACCAGAGTGAAGACTCACTTATCATTTTGTTAACTTTCCGGAAACAATGTCCTCTATCATTTGCTCACGTATCACCCTCTGTGTCCCCTGCTTCTGTCATTCCTCCCTTGGGTCTGGCTTTCTCCAATCTCTCAGGATTGGAAGGGGATGGCTTTTATAATAGGTTTTTCTTCCTCTCATTGTATCCTACTTATACCCTGGCCAACAAGTATAACACAGGTAGAAGGGTCTCTTCTCTGAACTCTCATTCAGAGAAGCAGTGATAGCATTCTCTCGATGTTACTGCTATCATAGGACTATGATCTGAGACAATCAGGCTTAGTTCTTGATATGTAAAGGAATTTGGAAAAAAATCCTTATTCACCACAAAATCTTTGTTTTGATTCATATTGATGCAAAATCTTATTTTAAATGTCGTTTTCTTTACATTTCTTCTATATCCATCCTGATCTCCCTTTCAGCTCATGTACTATTGCCTGCTAATGCACACACACAAACACACATACACTCCCACCAAGAAAAGGAATAAATTCCTGGACAGACCAAGGAGAAGTTCATGTGCATGGAAAGAAAAATGATAATGCACATTTCCCACTAAGCTATAGTAGTTCTGGTTAATGCAGGCTTTTCTATGCCACCAGAAGCTCTGTAATGGTGTGAAAACTCATTAAAACCTATGAAACACAAGGTAAATAATGGTTATTATTTTTCAACTTGTGTAACCATCTTCCTCAAGGATATATCCACATGAAGCTCAAACAAGTTACTTATATTGGTTCAGTAAAAAAAATAAAACTTTCAATTTAAAGGGCAATGATTAGGTTCCAGTATCTACTTGAGTGATTCTTTCATTCTTTAGCTAATAGTATTGACTAAGATGGTGTTGACTATGACAGGGGCTGACTGTTCCTAGAAATCATGGGCTTCTTCAGGAGTGTGGTGGGAAAGCATGTGCTAATGGGGTCAGAAGCCTGTGGAAGGGTCCTGGGGCCAATAGTGTAGCCTCTCTAAGCCACAGTGTGCTCTTTCAATAAACACTTTTTGGGCCTCTGTTATGTGCCAGGCATTACAAAATGCGTGACATGGTAGTAGCTGAAATAGTAGTAGCTGACCTTTGCTTATCATTTACTCATTTAATTCTCAACAAAATCATATGCTGATGGCACTTTAAAAAGTTGGCATTTTCACAGGTAAGGAAACCAAGGTACAGAGACCTTAATCAATGAATTGCCTAATGTCACTCAGGTTTTAATGATGAAGCCATGATTTCACCCCAAAAATTTGATTCCAGAAACTTCTCTCTTCACTACTATACTCTTGTTTATGGGATCTTAATTTTCTATGTATTTATTTATTATTTTCGTTTTATTTATTTATTCATTGTTCTTGACAGCATTTAAGTCGGTAAGGACCTCATGAGAAAAAGACGTGAAAATACTTAGTAAACTACCTAGTACATTGTGAATACATGTTATTATTATTTATTATATTTGTTCTATGTGATTAGGCTTCTTAAATTTCATTCTTTTTTTCTTTTTTTTTAAAAGCCTTGTTTTAGGTAGGATTTCTCTCCTTTGACCCATTTGGGAAGTCAATATTTACACAATCACAAACTTTTTGTTCCATTTCCTAGTACTTCAAGTAATTTATGTGTCTTAAAATCAGAGACTTCTACTATCTGATACTTTTTTAATGTTATGAAATATATTAATACATAAAAATATGTAAGATGTGTGATAATTATAAACCAGTATTTTTGCACTTTTCATGTTCTTGTAATATATGTTCTCTTATTCTTGCATGGAAAAGAATAAACAACATTTCATAAAGAGAAAACAGAATATTGGTGCATGCTTTGTTTTGATAATAATGTTCTCTAGTATAGAAGCAACTGTGTATTTTACTAGCCTGTCCAGTTTTAATAATAACAGCTTGCACTGCAACAGCTGCCAAATTGTACTAAATGTCAGAAATCTTAAGCTTCTACTTTGAAAATCAAATTGCTCCTTGCAGCTTACTATTGTTAATGTTTTAAGTATGAGGACCACACACTCCTTCCATTTAGCCGGAGAACCTGAGCTGCAGTTGCTACTTCCTACTCACCGACTGCTACTGCTACCTGCCTAATAATTGTCTTTGGCTCCCTGTAAACCTGCAGTCAGAAAGGTATTTGAATTTTCCCCCTCTAGCACTTGCAAATCCGATTTTTATGTATAACTAAGTGCTCTTAGTTTTTACTCTGTCTACTACTGGGGCCTGGTTTCTAGCAGGCCTGTAACTAAGCCAGATCCGGCCTATGTAATGCTGTTTGTAATGAGAAATCTAAACAAGGAATGGCAGTGAGGCATGGCAGGAATGTGTTTCCATTGGAGAAGTCAGTGTAGGGAAAAAGTATAAGCAAAGCCATGTCCAGAAGGCCTTTTCAGCTGGCCAAGACGGAAGACTAATGTTATTGTACCTAGGCCGTTCCCCTGCCAGCCCTTCCTCACAGATTTGCTTTCTCTCTCTCTGTTCCCCTCCCCCCAACCCCCCTCCCCCTCTCTCCCTCTTTCATCTCTTCCCTCTCTTTCGCTTTCTTCTTCTTTCTTTCTCCCGGCTCTGCTGACTGTTTGCTCAGGTGGACAGTGACACCATTTGGAATGAACTGCACTCGTCCGGTGCTGCACGCATGGCTGTTGGCTGTGTCATCGAGCTGGCTTCCAAAGTGGCCTCGGGAGAGCTGAAGGTGAGGTCTGGGTTGCATTAAGTGTGGGAAATCCAGAAAAGAAGCTGAAACAGAGATGTTGTTGTTTGGGAATTGTGGGGAGTGTGGTGTGGTAATAAAAGGAAGGAGGCGGAGGGAAGAGGGCGGGGGATGGCCGTGAAGGTGTGATAATAACTCGTCTGTAGGTGGGGAGTAGCCTATCTTGCTTGCAGGGCCTCCCTCTCTTCCAGAAAGCTCTGCAGTCAGGGCACTCTGGTGTATTTTTAAGAGCATGGACATGGTAAGTAAAGCCATGGTTCAGGTTAAAAATACCCTCAGTATATACATATCAGTCATGCCATCCTGGGATTCTCTTTTTAAGCACTTTTTAAAATATGATTACTGAGTAGTATGTATAAGCTCAGAATACCACCCAGAGAGAGGGAGGGGGAGAAAGGTAAATACCAGACGGAAAGGATTGGGAGGAAGAAGGAAATTGTTGATTAGGAGGGTAATGATCCAGAGTATGTTTTTCCATGAAAGAACTTCAAAAATGAGCTATGCTTTATTGTTCTTTTCTTTTTATGGTCTCTTCTTTTCTACATCATATGAAAAGAACAATGTCCAAACCCCAGCGTTTCCCAGTCTAAACAATTTATAAAAGCCAGAGACCTGACAGACGTTGACATTTTATTTGGTATTTTAACAGTGCTATTTAAAGGTATGCCATGTGCGTCTTGAATGCAGTTACCCCAATAAACTTTGTTGGTGCTAACACGGCTTTTTAATGCACTAGTTCACACACTTCATGATGCAATCTGGGTGGTGATTGATTTGGTATTTTTAGCAATCCTGGGGCTTAAGGGAAATATATTATGACCCACTACATATGCACTGTGAGTTTTATTAATCTAAGATAAATCTAATTAAGATTATTTTTCTTTCTGTCTAATGAATTTTTATTCAATTACGCCTGACTATTCCATTTGTGATTAAAAATGTAGGGTGGGAGTGTTCACTTCACAATGCATTGTTTGTCCCAGAGATCTTTGCTCTCACTCTTTAAAAAGTCAGAACCTACAGAAATATAATTTTGATAACATTAGCTGTATTTAAAAAGTGCATTTGACATGATTGGTATCAAGACATTGCTCATCTCAGGGGTTTTATGGGACCATTAATGAGGTTCTTATTATTCAGTCTTTACTTTTGGTAATGAGCAATTAAAAAATGGAAAGGAATCAGCCCAAAGAGAATTATTATTCACAATTTCTAATTATTTTAAGTGTGTGGAAGTTTAGGCAATAATTCAGAAACCTTCTGTAGTAGAATGCCCACATATTACTTATACTCATCAAAGTCATCATTATTAGCCTGACTATGTGCAGAATTGCCAAATGTAAGCATGAAGATAGTTGAACATAAACTTAATTTCATTCTAGGAAGCACCCATTTAAAATAGCCAATTACAAACAAAGCATCAACAACATATAGCAGGGACATGCTGACCACCAGCTGTACTAACATTGGCTATTTATTTATTAAGAGCAAGGATTTGTACAAATGCTTTTTCTCCCCCCTGATTAAGTAACCAGCAGGCATGGTTGAAAAAGAAAAGAAAAGAATAAAGAAAAAGAGTCAGCCTAAGAATTAAGAAATCTTGGTCCTGGCTCTGCCACTTACATAGCGTGTTATTCGTGGCAAATCATTTAAATTTTCTGGGCCTTAGTTTCCTGTTCTGCACAATCATATAGGTGGAATCGATAATGTCGAAGGTTGTCCGTGGTACTGACATTCTGAGCTATTTGCAAATGAAAAGTGGATCCGATTCTTAATTATGCACACTATGACATACCAAACAGTAGATATTCCAAAATTTTAACTTGCTTTGGTGAACATCCCAGATTGTGCAACTGGGTTATATCTTTCTGATTGTCAAGTCCAAAGTATAAGTCCAAGACAGGCAGAAATGTAACACAGGCACTGGTGCCATGCTTATAGATCAAGAGACTGAATCCCTCCCCTTAGTTGCTAATAATTTTGGTGGGCCTACAAAGATGCGATTTGGAAAAGGTCGAAATCACAAATGATTTGGAGCCATAGAGGATGGGAACTCAGAAGATAAGAAATGTGCACAAAAAAGGAAAATGCCAACGACAAAATTTGATCACCTGGATCTTTTGCTTGATGGTGAGTTTGACCATAACGGCCCTTCTAACATTTGATAGGTTCTGTCCTTTCTTCCCCTGGGGGTACTGATGGGCTGAAGAAATTAGAAGAATGAATCAGGCACAAGGGGTGGGTTTCATGTTGATGCTTAAATAGAACATGTGCAACAAACTATATTAGGAAATCAGTGTATTATTGGCACAGAATGAACATGCTCAGTAGAGTTTAGTGGAAGTTTGGGGGACTTTCAAGATTTCCAGGCTTTTAAAACAATATATTTAAAAATTACACACAAGAGTAAATTCCTGAAATCTACAGATACCTAAATGGGCTATTTCTCAGATTCTGGTATGAAGGAACAAAAATATTCTGAAAATATTGAAATGTTTGGTGTGTTGGAAACCATAATTGGAAGAATAGTTATATAAAAATGTTTTTATTGTTACACGGCATTTCAGAAAGTGTGTCTAGGACATAAAAATGTCTATGAAAGGTGGATCTTTTTTTCAACTTTTAAATAAAAAATGCATCAATACTTATAAAGATTTGCTATAAAGGTTCACTTTGATGCTGTTTTGACAATGCTACCATGTCTTCATAAAAATGTTAAAATTTCTTTAGCTGTCTGTACATTTTTATCAAAACAAACAAAACCAAAAAAACTGTTGAACACCTGGTTATCTGAATGATGGGTGGACTTCTTTAATGTTTGAGTGGATATTGTGATGTCATGTTGCTAATAATACCTGCTATTCATCCAATACCTACAATAGGCTGGGCAGTTTATATGTAATCTACCATTATTCTCATAATGTACTGTTGAAGTAAGTACGGAACCACCAATAGGATACTGGCTCAAAAACATCAAGTAATGTTTTAAGATCCTGTACCCAGGTTAATAAATAACAAAGGCTGTAAATCTCATAATTCTCTGTTCACTTTCAACCACTCTTTCAGGACTTTCTTGTACAGGTAGCACAAATATATGTAAGAGAAAAAGGGTTAAAACCATTATAAATGGTCAAAATCCCCTCTTTTTATTAATGTAAAACATTTGATACATACAAAAAGATAAGAAGTTACATTCTGAAATCACAAAGCACAATAATAAAATAAATACCCATGAACTCTTCATCTGACTTAAGACTAGAACTTTGCTGACACTATTAAAATGCTCTCAGCACTTACCTCTTTCCTATCTTTCTGAACCAGGATTAGCCATTAATCTCTTTTATTTAAAAAATTATTTATTTTCCCATCCTTAATAGTTTTAAACATGTTTTTGACCTTTATAAAAATGTAATCTGATTGAATACATTCTTCTTCAGCTTTCTTTTTCTCCCATAAAAGTATGTTATGACGATTTATCCGTACGGGTATATGTATCTGTGATTCATTCATTTTTATTGCTGTAAAGTATTCCCTTCACACCATAATTTATTTATTTATTCTTATATGGGATGTTTTAGTTGTTTCCAGGTTTTGGCTCTTTTGAACTATACTATACTGTACTATATGAACATTCTTGAACGTGCCTGCTCTTTCACTGTGGCATGAAAAGAGTAAAACAACCAGCTCCTAGGCTAGTCACACAATAAATTTCAGTAGGTAACGCCAAGTGGAATTCCAAAGTCATTTTGCCACAATGATGTCAGCAAAAGTGTCAGTTTAAATCTCTGAAAATTCTTTTCTCCATAAGAGCATGACAAAACTGGCAAAATTTGTCAGGATGAATATTTTTTGAAACTCTGGAAATTAGCCAAAGGCTTCCGGCAACTCAGAAAGCATGTTTCAAAAAACAAATCAGCTGAATCTTGGTAAGAACAGTGAGCTTTGTAGTATTTTAACTCACCATATTCCCATCTTTCCATTTATAGCTCTATGGGAGCCTTAACAAATAAGAGCTTGTATCCTCAGGGAACATCAATAACTTGGCAATCTGGGGCCGGCTGGGTCTAGGGGGTAAGATAATGGGTTTGGAGCTCCTTCAAAGCCTCAAAGGTAAAGAATTGTCATTGTTTGGCCTCTCTGGTGCTTGCCTGCAAGATCCACTTTCAAGGTTTTCTTTATTTGGCCTCATGCAGAGTTCACCCAGAGTGAAAACCTCTTTCCCAGAAGTATTTGTTGAAAGCAATTAAAGGCAATTGATTAAATTTATGGCTGCCTGAGGTAGTGGATAACAATGTGGCAAATAATAGGCTAACCAAAAGCTTCAAAGGAAAAACTGAGGAATGAGATAAGTGTAAGGACAATGAAAAATCACATGAAATTCTCAAGAATCTAGAAGGCCACGTGCATGATAGGGCTGTGACCATGGTCAGGAATGATTCTGAAAATGTCCTAAGCTCTCATCTCAAGCTGACTTTAAGGCTCTGCTCACATAGGAAGTGAAGGCCAAGGTGGATTTGTCAGCTACTTGACTAAGTACTTAAAGTGTGCCCTAACTCACACACACACACACACACACACACACACACACACAGAGCCCCTTGACAAAGGCTTGGGACTGTTGGTTCCAGGCATTTAATGAAATCTCTGTCCAATCATTAACTGATTAACTACTAAGCTAACGTATCAGAGAATTCAGTACCGTATAAAACATATATTATAGACTTTGCAGAATTAGTTCAGAAAAGTTACTAAACAAATAAAACAACAACAACAAACAGGAACAACAAACCCTGGGGAGAGGTGAGAACATGATTTCCAGTGTTGCCATATTATTTTGTCTAACTTTTCCAGTTTTTCAACAAAAGAATTTGAGACAAGCAAAGAAATACACAGGAAAAGAAAAGTCAGTAATAACTGTCCCCGAAGTAGCTCAGGCATCAGACTTATTAGACAAAGAATTTAAGTCAGATATTTTAAATAACTTCAGAGAAATAAGCTATGTTTAAAGGTTGTATGAGAATATATGTCTCTTTAAACAGAGAACATTAATAAAGAGATAGAAATAAAAAAGATCAAATAAGAATTGTAGGGTTAAAAAATACAATAACTTAAATGAGAACTTTACTAGAGGGGCTCAGTAGAAAATGTGACCAGGCAGAGGGAAAAAATAAGCAAAATCGAAGGCAGCACAATTAAGAGTATTTAATCTTTAATCTGAAGAACAGGAAGAAAAGAGGATGAAGAAAAATTAACAGTTTCAAAGACCTGCAGAACATGATCAAGTATACCAACATATGCGTAATAAAAGTCCCAGAGAAGTAATGAGAGAGAAAGGAACAGAAAGAATATTTGAAGAAACAATGGCTGAAAGCTTCCCAAATTCAATAAAAACAATAATCTACATATCCAAGAAGCTCATGAACTTCAAGTTGGATAAACTCAAAGAAATCCAGATCTAGACACACCATAATGAAACTGTTGAAAGCCAAAGATGAATAGAGAAACTTAAAAACAACAAGAGAAAAGCAACCCATCACCTATAAGAGTTCTCGGTAAGATTAACTGCTGACTTGTCATCAGAAATCATAGGCCAGAAGGAAGTGGGATGACATATTGAAAGTGGTAAAAGAAAAACACCATCAACCAAGGATTATATATCTAGCAAAACTAAGCTTCAAAATTGAAGGTGAGTTTAAGATATTTCCAGCCATGCAAAAACAAAAAGAATTCCTTGTTGGAAAATTTAGCAATGAATTCTAGGAAATTCATTGTCTTATAAGAAATCCTAATGGGGGCCAGGTGCGGTGGCTCATGCCTGTAATCCTAGCACTCTGGGAGGCCGAGGCGGGTGGATCATTTGAGCTCAGGAGTTCGAGACCAGCCTGAGCAAGTGAGAGACCCCATCTCTACTAAAAATGTAAAGAAATTGGCCAAACAACTAAAAATAGAAAAAATTAGCTGGGCATGGTGGCGCGTGCCTGTAGTCCTAGCTACCTGGGAGGCTGAGGCAGGAGGATCACTTGAGCCCAGGAGTTTGAGGTTGCTGTGAGCTAGGCTGACGCCATGGCACTCTAGCCCAGACAAGAGAGTGAGACTCTGTCTCAAAAAAAAAAAAAAAAAAAAAGAAAAGAAAAAAAGAAATGCTAATGGGAATCATTTAGGTTAAAAGAAAGGACATTAGACAGTAACTTAGTCTTCATGAAAAGATAAAGAGCAGCACTAAAAGTAAATATGTAGGTAAATACAAATTAAAATATGAATGGGTTTTTTGGTTTGTAACTACTTTTCTCCTCTCTGATTTAAAAGACAACTGCATAATTAATAATTATAAATCTACATTAATGGACACATAGTATATAAAGATGTAATTTGTATTACCATAACAACACAAAGGAGGGCATTGGGAATGTAGCTAAATAACAACTAAACAAAGTTTTTGGATGCTTTTAAGATTAGTGTGTTGTCTGAACTAGGTTGCTAAAAGTTACGATGTTAGTTATAATCAACAGGGCAACCACTGGGAAAATTACTCAAAAAATATATGAAAAGAAAGGTCAAGGAGATTAAAGGCTATTTTAAAATGATGTTAATTTGTATTTCCCATGCTATGAATGAGATTTAGCATTATTTTTCATTTAGGGTTCTTCTAATATGAATTTTTTAATGTTTTTTAATCTACTTTTTATATTGAATTGTTCATTTTCTAATTAATTTTAAGAAACTTTTTATGTATTCTGGAGACTGCTACTCTCTCACATTTAAGTATAGTAAATGTCTTCTCTCAGGTTGTGACTTATGTTTTCATTTTTTAAAATCATGTATTCCAAGAAGACAATCCCTTAATTTTCTTTCATTGTTATCCTGTTTTGTATCTTGTGTACGATACGCTTTCTAACCATGAGATCATAAAAATATTCTCCTATATCTTTTTTTTAAGTTATGATTTTTGCAGTTAAATCTTGAATCCATTTAGTATTACATTTTTGTATATCCTATGAGGTGTGGATACAATTTCTCCTCTTCATCCTTACCTTTTTTTCTTTTTAATATGGATAATCAATTTTATCAGCACCATTTCATTAAAATGCTCTCATTTATCCACTGATCTGTAATGGCGTGTTGTCACATACCTAGTTTCCCTATAAAGTTTGGTCTGTTTCTGGGATCCCTATTTTACTTCATTGGTCTATTTGTTTATCTCTGAATCAGTACCACATACTGCTCATTACCTGAGCTTTATAAGAGGTCCTGACTACCTGATAGGGCAAATTTTTCTACCTTGTTATTCTTCTTCACTACATTTTGACTTTGCCTTTGTTCTTAATCCATAGTATAGATTCTGCTTGTCATTTTGCATGAAACATCATAAGAGGCATTTTTTCTTTTTGAATTGAATTTATAGATGAGTTTGAGGAGAACTAACATCTTTAGAATATTGAGTCTTTGTTTCTGGGCATGTAATATATTTACATTTATTTATATTTTCTTGACTTTTTAAAATCAAGTTTTATAATTTCTCCAGACAAATAAGATTTATATGGCGGTAATTCATGTTCTTGAAAAAAATTTTAAATGGCATATTTAAAAAAATTACATTCTGTGTTTGTTCTGATGCTGTTTATTTTTTTGCTAATTGAATGGCCAGTATTATTGCAAAGCTAGTAATAATTTATCCATAAATTATTTGGGATTTCTGTATATACATAACATCATCTGCAAATAATGACAATTTCATTTCTTCTTTTCTAATAATTATGCCATTTTAAATTTTGTATTTACTTATTACATGGGCTAAAATCTCTGATATAATGCTGAAGACAATTGATGATGGTGAGTATTTTTGTGTTTTCCTAGATTATCTGTTTTGCCATTAAATATTATGTTTACTAAAGGCTAATATAAATAGTTTCATTTTGTGAAAGAAACTACCTTCTATTCCTACTTTTCTAAGAGTTTTCTTTCTCGTCATGAATGGATTTTACATTATATGAAATGTTTTATTCTACAGCTATTGGTATTATGTGATTTGTATTTGAATTTATTAATATGAGTTATATTGACTGATTTTTTAACATTAAAAATTTTTATATTCATGAGATAAACCTACCTTGGTTATGATTTATCACCATTTTTAAATACATTTCTGCATTTAGCTTATTAATATTTTGATTAGGATTTTTGTTTGTATGTTCATTACTTAAATTGGTCTCTAATTCCTACAAAGACCCCACCAATTTGGGGCATCAAGCTTCATAAAATGAGTTTGAGATTATCTCTTTCTTTCTCTACTTTGGAGTTATAGTTTGGGTAAATTTGGCCAATTCATTCCTTCAGGGTTTGGCAGAACTTTACACTAATACTATAGAGACTTGTTGTTTGGGAAGATTTATTTAATAAATTATGACTTGATTTCTTTCATGATATAAAACTTTGGAATTTATATTTTTGGAGACAATTTAGGAAGGCTGTGTTTCTTCTGGATATTTATACATTGGAACTAAGTTTTCAAAATTACTTATATGAATTTGTTCATAATATCTTCTTTTAATACTTTAATGTTTTTAGGAGCTCTAGCAATATATACTTTTCATTTTCATATTGTTTGTTTCTTTTCTTTTGATCAATTCTGTCAGGAATTTGACAATTTTATAATTCTCGTGGAACAAACTTTTGGCTTTTGTAGATGTATTTTATATTTTATAAATTTCTTCTATTTTCATTATTTTTTTGTTTTATTTGGGGGACCTTCTTGTATGTTTCTTTTAATAATTTTTAAAATTGTCTATTTATCTCATTATTTTTTAACCTTTAGTCTTCTCTAATATGTCTATCACAGCTATAAATTTTCCTCTAAGTACTATTTGAGTTACATATTATGTGTTTTATATAAAGAATTTTCAATAGAGTTTGATTATAAAATATCTTATTTTTTTGGTCCCTTTTTGGAGACATTAGTGTATTAAAAGTGTGTTTTTAAATTTCCAAACAAATGAGTGTTTTAGTTATAGTTTTTGTTATTGGCTCAACTTAAATATAAGGTATTCATAGGAGTTGTTCTGTGTCATACTAATTCTTAAAAGTTTGTGAGACCTATTTTATTGCCTAGTGTTCTTGCTATTTGTAAAATGTTCTCTGTATGCTTGAATATAATCTGTATCCACATATTGTTGGGTGTAAAGTTTTATATGTCAATTAGCACAAGATTATTGATTATTTTGTTCAAATATTCCATATGTTGGTGCATGATCCTTTCATGATTCTATAATGGCTCCTTGAAAATATGTTATTAAAGTTTCCAAATATCATGACAGCCTTGTTTATTTATCCTTATAAAGCTATTGATTTTGGCTTTAGATATTTTGAAACTCTGTTATTAGGTATAGAGAGAATAAGATTATTATGTTCTTTTAAAGTCTTTTATTAGTACTAATAAAATATTAATAATTATCCTGAGTAAATCTTTTTGTCCTCAATTATGTTTGTATCATATTAATATAGCAAAACCAGCTTCTTTTTCCTTTTCCAGTATTTGCCTGGTTTATCTTTGGCCACCCCTTTACTTTCAGACTTTCTCTTTATTATATACTAGTTCTATATCTTATAAACAGCAGATGTCTCAGTTTATTTTCTAATATGACCTATGTATTCTACCTGGGGTGTTGATTCACTTATATTTATTATGACTTATAATATACTCAAATGTATTTCTATCATCTTATTTTTTTCTCTTTGTTTCCCTATTTGTCCCCTATCCTTTACTCACCCCTTGCTTTGTTTTCAATTGAATTGGTTTTCATTTTTCTCATTCAATTTTACCTGTATCTTTTTGGTGAAAATATACAATTCATTTCTATCATTTTGGTAATCAACTTTTAAAATTTAACCTAGTTAACAAATCCTAAACTTTTTCACTATCTTCATCCTCCCCACTAACAATACAAGAACTTTAGAATGTTTTAAAGGGAAAAGTCTCGCTCTAAGTTATATGCTATTATGTGTTAGTATTTTAGCTTTATTTTTTAAAATATAACATCACTAATGAGATATTATTATACCGTTCAAAGCCATCAATGTTTCTTCATACTTGCCCATATATTTGCCATTTTCTTTATTCACCATTTATCTTTGTATCTTAAACCTCCATTCTGGGATTGTTTTCTTTCTTCCAGGACATTTTTTAGAGGTTTCTTTAGTGATGGTTGCTCAGTTTTTGTTTATTTATGATGTCTTTTTGTCCACATTCTTGAAAGATAGTTCTGCTAAGTACATAGTTCAAGGTTGACAGTTTCTCTCAGCACTTTAAAGATCCTTCATACTTTTCTGGCTTCTGATTTTGATAAGGAAAAGTCATCTGGTAGTGCAGTTATCATTTTTTGTAGATTTTCTGTTTTTTTCTCCTTTGTTGTTTTTAATGTCTACTTTTTGACTTTGATGTTCTATGTTTTGCTTGACATATATCTAATAGTGAATTTTATTGAGTCAACTTTTTTAAAATACATACATATTAGGAAAATTAAAATTTAATGCATCCCAGTGACGAGACTTTTTGATACATCACCTGCATCAGACTTAAAGTAACCTTCCTGATTTCAATGATTAATTATTCATTTATAAAACAAATATGTCTCAAGCACCTACCATGTGCCAAAACTAACTAGAAATATAAAAAATACTGTGGTGACTGAGACAGGGAAATTAGATGTCCTATTGGAGAGCAGTGATAAAGAGATAAACAAATAGACATATGGTACAAGTTTGTGTGAGAATATATGCTATGGGTTTAAAAAAAAAAAAAGCATGAGAGAGAGCTTCAAAAAGACTGAGGGAGAGGGCTAGCTCTATTAGCCTGGAATCTCAGGAAGGCCTTACTGATAGGGAAAGACTTGCAGTGAATGAAGTAAGGGAGGAATTATGTAGAAATGTGGGGAAAGAACATTCCACACAGGAGAAGAGTAAATACAGAATTTCTCTTGTTGGGGAGGTCAAATAAGCAAGTCTGGACATGTTTAAGAAACTGCAAGTAGTCCGGTGTGTCTGGCAGTGAGTGATCTGCAGAGGGGCCAGCGGAAGATGATGGTAGAGAGAGAGTATGGAGCATACACACATGTATATGCATATGTAAATAACATTAAAAGCTAACGTTCTGTTTCTAATAGCTTAGGAAATGAGAATAGCTATGTTATGTACTGGTTGTGGATAAGGAAAGGGCACTGCCATTTCAAATACATTTTGCCACCAATTTGGCCTTTCTTAAAATGTTATATTTTTATCCACCCTAAAATGGCACAGCAAATATGGTATGGAATGGAATATTTGTGTGGACTCCAATTTTGACGCAGGTACCAAGATGAGGACAATGAATGTTAACTGTGTAAACTATACAACTCTTCAACTAATTCATTAAAATATAGACACATATTGAAGTAATCAAAACAGCATTGTACTGGTATAAAAGCAGACACATAGATCTATGAAAGAGAATAGAGAACCCAGAAATAAAGCCAAATAACTGCAACCAACTGATCTTCAATGATGCAGACAAAAACATACACTAAGGAAAGGACACCCTATTCAATAAATGGTGCTGGAAAAATTGGATAGCCACATGCAGAAGAATGAAAGTGGATCTCTATCTCT
>RJWJ010030666.1:0-19735 GCA_004363605.1 Indri indri | reverse complement strand
TCAAACTCCTGGGCTCGAGCAATCCTACTGTCTCAGCCTCCCGAGTAGCTGGGACTACAGGCATGCGCCACCATGCCCGGCTAATTTTTTCTATATATATTTTTAGCTGTCCAATTAATTTCTTTCTATTTTTGGTAGAGACGGGGTCTCACTCTTGCTCAGGCTGGTCTCGAACTCCTGAGCTCAGAACGATCCACCCGCCTCGGCCTCCCAGAGTGCTAGGATTACAGGCGTGAGCCACCGCGCCCGGCCCCACCAACTAATTTTTGCTTAACAACAAAACTAAGTCATCATCCGTGTCAACCGAGACATAAACTCAAAATAATGTAATCAATGATTTAGATATTGTGGTTGGTGATCTTTTTCACTAAAATGATGTCACAGCTTTGTATGTAGAGTACCTATAATATTTATATTGGCTTTATTCATGGATAGAAGTTACAAATTTAGAAGTCCAGTAACAAATCCAAAGCTTATTTTTAGAAATTTTCCATATGGTAGGAGTTTGAGAAGTAAAACGGCAGCCTTCTTCCCTACTGAAAGCAGAGGGTAGCAGAGTGTCAAAGGAGCAAACCCTCTCCTGACTCTGCTTCTGGCACTGACTGCTTAAAGCAAAGAAATGTGCAGGGCGAGCAGCAGCCTCACTGAAAATCAGTCACCCAGGGCAACAGACATTTTGAATGTCTGTGCTATTAAAGGCTTGAGTATTAATTTTATACATGTCCATATGCACTTAAAACACATTTATGGCTTGGAACTTAAAAAATGTTCTAATGTGCTAGTTTGTTCACATATTAATCAAGTCTGCCAGGTTTGAACATGCCAAGCTTAAAATACTTTCCAGATCATTATGCAAAGGTATGAGCTCAATCTTTTATTCTCAGGAAAAGGAAGTTAGGGGAGAATGACTAAAGCAATAGTATTTCAATGAAAGCTACAATGGAAAAAGTCAACTCCTAAATAGTGATGAGTTACTTTTTAAAAATATCTGAACAGAAGTAAGATACAAGCTAATGACAGATTTCTTAATCTCAGGATGAGATCCTGGATTTTAGTTCATAGTTGTCAGGGAATGTATTTCAAAACTGATTTCTATTAATATAATACATGAAACCATCTTACATAAAGATCGTTTGAGTCAACCACTGAGTAAGCCCCTTCAGAATCCAAGTCTAACTCACTTTATATTGAAATGAATTCTATTTTTATATAAACAGTATTATGAGCAAAATTCTTTTAATCTTTTATCGGCTTTAGAGAAATGCCTATAAAACCTAGAATGATTAAACTTTTACAACTAGAACTTCAGAAGCTAACACATCCAATCCCATTTTCAGCTGGGAAACCAGAGCACAATATTTCAGTGACTTGGTAACAGAAAAACTGAAACCATAATCGGATTACTAGGCCAATGCATTTATTTATTCCACTACATACTACTAAACATACCACTTTACTAAGTAAATGTTTTAGAAATTACAACAGAAAATTTTAGATATTCATTTTCTAAATGGGAAGATTGTAAACATTAGATATATGTGCCCTGATGATTTGGAAATATCGTCCCTTAAAAATTTGGGCAAGCCAGGTGAGGTGGTTCAGTCCTCTAATCCCAGCACTGTGGGAGGCCAAGGTGGAAGAATCACTTGAGGTACTCATCTCTACAAAAAAAAAGAAAAATTAGCCAGGCATAGTGGCACCCACCTACAGTCCTAGCTACTCAGGGGCTGAGGCAGGAGGATCATTCAGGCCACTACACTCTAGCCTGGGCAACAAAGCATGGCCCTGTCTTTAAAAAAAAAAAAAAAAAAAAAACTTGGGCAATAGAAAATTAAAGCAGTTATTTCCAATGCTTTTGGCTCAATACATGCTCACACAAAATCTCTGCTGGAAGTTTAGCTTTAAAAAGCTTTCTTTACATACATTCCAAAGGGGAGGAGAATAATTTTTATAATATAAGATGACATTATCCTAATCTTCTAAAACATAAACTTCCCACAAAAAAATAAGCAATTTCATAGAATCCAGGGTCTTCTTTCAAGCAAGCATTTCTTCTGAAAGAATGCTATTGACAACATTTTGATTTGGGGAAGAGCACAAAAAGAATAAAAGTAACAAAAAAGGAATGGAAAGGGGGAAAAGGAATAAGGAGGAAAGAAAATCAATTTAGACTTTAACTGTCATCAAAAAGGAAGGGGAAAAAACAATTCCTCAATTAAATAAATGAACTGTGGTTTTTAAGCAGTCAGCCTCAACAAATACAACTGTGTATCTCCTCAAACTGAACACCTATGAAAAAAGTCTCACTCTGCCTTATTCCTCTGTTTGTTCTTTCTTCTGTACCCAAACAGAACATTAAACTGGGTCCTCTGGAGCAAGTAAGAAAGTAAGAAATGCCAGTCCATACAGCCCCCTCAAAGTGCTCATACATACTGGAGCTATCAAAGAGTCTTAAAGAAAAGTCAAGAGAGACCACTGTGTTCCTAAACATGTCCATAACCTCCTCTAGAAGAGATCAGAAATCTCTGCTGCTTTTCATAGTCACCAAAAATCCTTCCTTTCCGATTATCAGTTTGACATGTACAGAGATTTTAAAGACTGGTTAATATAACATTTGATTAAGGTGTCAAGGGGAAAATGGAAGCAATATCATATACACTATCAAAGAAGGGAGGGAAGGGGAGTAAAGAAAGAACCATGTAGCCCTGCTGGTCAACCCAGCAGCAGTATTTGCTCAGTAAGATACTAAAAACATACACAACACTTTATAAAGTAAAAAACTAAAATCTTCAACCTTCCCTTTATAAGAGTTTCAAACTCTATAAAAGCTCTCAATTTTACTTTCATCTGCCAGTATCCCATAACAAGCCATGGAAGCATCTCCTGTTTGTGTAGTAAGATCCAGACATGGTAGTTCTAGAAATGAAGCTATAGCTCTTGCTTTTCAAAACTGCAAAGCAAAACCCACTCTGTAATTTTAAAGTATTTGAACATCTAGTCTTATGTGATTCTCCTAACCTGCAACGTGGTTATCTGCAGAGATGATGGAGTGGAAACTGCAGCAAAGCCTCTATTATAACTGGAATCATAGGGGAAGGAGCCATTTGTCTATCAGTGTTCTAAATAAGAGAAGGAAACTATAAACCTCAAACCTGACTTGAACACTTCTGCGGCTAGTCTTAACACATAGATTCCTGTTTTTTTAAAACAGAATAAAATGAACATTTTTATTTTTCTTTGCTTTTTCCCATAATAAATTATTTTAATTATTCAAAATAAGTAATACATAACTAAAATTTAAAAAAAAAAAGTACAATAAGGCATATGGTGAAAAGCAGGTCTCTCTCCCACCCCTTTCACGCAGTACTCCTTTCCCAGAAACAATTTCAAGTTTCTTATAATTTAACATTTCTTGATAACTAAAATCACTCTCCTATGCTTACAAGTGTGGTTGCAGGAGAAGCAGAATAACCTAGCTGGTTATTGCACTACCACATCACCACCATTGAAGTCTGAGAATGTACACTGCAGGCCTACCTTCAGTCTACATTCAGGCCCTCCCTATACATATTGCTGCTTACCTGCATACATATCCATATCCAAAGGAGAGGGTTCTTTTGTGTGTGTGTGTGGTAAAATGCACATAACATACAATTTGTCACTTTAATCTTTTTTTTTCTTAAGCACACATTACCACACACCATTAATCCTTTCTTTTTTTAAGAGATTGGGTCTCACTATGCTGCCCAGGCTGGAGTACAGTGGCTGTTCACAGGCACAATCCCACTACTAATCAACATGGGAGTTTTGACCAGCTCTGTTTCCAACCTGGGCCAGTTCACCTCTCCTTAGGCAAACTAGTGGTCCTCCACTCCCAGAAGGTCACCATACTGAAGGCAAACTTAGTGCAGACACCCACCTGGCATAGCACACTACAGCCCAGAACTCCTGGGCTCAAGCGATCTTCCCACCTCAGCCTTCAGAGTAGCTGGGACTACAGGCGTGCACCAGCGTGCCCCATTTTAATAATTAAGTGTACAATTCAGTGGCATTAAGTACATTCAAAATCTTGTGTATCCATCACCACCATCCATTTCCAAAACCATGTCATCATCCCAAACACAAACTCTGTACCTATTACACAATAATTCTCCATTCCCCAGCCTCTGGTAACATCTATTCTCCTTTGTCTCTCTGAATTTGCCTCTTCTAGGCACCTCAAGTAAGTGAAATATAAGTCCTTTTGTGTACAGCTTCTTTCACTTAGCATAAATATTTTCAAGGTTAATCCACATTGTAGCATGTATCAGAATTTCACTCTTTTTTAAGGCTGAGTAATATTCCACTGTATGTATATACCCCATTTTGTTTATCCATTAATCAGTCCCACGGACATCTAAGTGGCTTCTACCTTTTGGCTATTGTGAATAATGCTGCTGTGAGCTGTGAGCACTGACAGAAAAGCAGCTTTTTAAGTCTCGGCTTTCAATTCTTTTAAGTTTATATCTAGCAGTGGAATTGCTAGATCATACGGTAATCCTTTAACTTTTTGAGGAACTACCAAACTGTTTTCCACAGCAGCTATACTATTTTACATTCCCATCAGCAATGCACAATTTCTCCCTCTCACCAACATTTTATTTTCCATTTCTTTTTTAAAATAATAGCCATCTTAATGGACGTTAAGCAGTATCTCACTGTGGTTTTGATTTGCATTCAAAGAAAAGGGTTCTTACGTCCATGGCTTCAAGTGTTTTGTATTTGAAGGTGTTCCTGTGGCACTGGTCCATCTCCACCCCACAAAGAAGTGTCTTATCTTCTGAGTATCCATCTCTTCTCAGTGTTAAAGAGTCTACTACTCATTCAGGGCACTACTGTCATTTCATATCTTGTCTGCTACAGTGACTACTGTACTCCACCACTCTTCCTTCTCTGCTTTTCTTACATATCCTTTCACCTATGGTTTTTGGATTTCTTTTCAGAAAAATACTAACTTATTTATAACCAGACAGTTTAATTGACACCTCCAACTTCTCACAGTACTTTTGGCAATTTAAGTATTCTCAGGAATTGTAAATAATGCTCAAAAGTTCTTTCTTGACTATCTAAGGCACTTTCTTTCCTTTTTCTTGGTTTTGGGTTCAATGCTCTTTGGGATGTTTGAAGACATAAGAAAGCTAGTCTCAGGATAACCAAATTTTTACCATAATGATTTTCATGACTAAATCTATCTGCATGTAAGCAGAGCATGCAGATAAATAAACTTCTCGCCTCCCAAGAATACAACAAAGATGACAAAATTAGCAATACTTTAATAGCCCACGATAAATTATTTTTCAATTGTCAATAGTGCCTGGAACATGATAAGTCTTCATTAAATATCTGTTGAATAAGCCACAGTGGCTCACACTTGTAATCCTAGCACTTTGGGAGACTGAGGTGGAAGGATAGCTTTAGGCCAGGAGTTTGAGACCAGCCAGGGCAACCTAGTAACCCTCGTCTCTGCGAAAAACAAAAAAATGAGCTGGGTATGGTGGCATGTGCCTACAGTCCCAGCTACTTGGGAGGCTGAGGCAGAAGGACTGTTTGAGCCCAGGAGTTCAAAGCTGCAGTGAGCTATAATCGGGCCACTGCACTCCAGCCTGGGCAACAGAGTGAGACCACACCTCTTCAAAAAAAGAAAAAAGAAAAAGAATGGTTTAGGTTGCAGTGTTGAGAATAAAAGAAAGAGCAGAAGCTGAGACATCAGTTAGGAGGTAGTACAATAATCCAGGCAAGACAGGACGGTGGCTTGGACCACAGTGGTAGCAGCACATATGGTGAGCAGTGGATAATTTTGGATATATTAAGTCATTAAGTATGTGATGCTCCTTAAGTATTAATACTAAGTTTGACAGTTGATATCTCTTGACATTTCACTTTGACCCTTCTTATTTTCTTTTTCTTTTCCTATTGTGAAGGTACATCCCTAGTCTTTCATGTGCATGCTTGGCTTGTGATTACCTTTCAAATTTTTTTTTTTTTAGAGTAATTTTTGTGACACCACAAAAATTCATTTTATTTTTGAATATGGGTTCCATCATGGAATCAATGCAGCGCAGACAGCTTGAAATATCATCAAAGTGTTTCAGAAGGATGTGGCTAATAAACGCACAGTACGTCAATGGTTTGATGGTGATTTTAATTTTGAAAGTGAGCCTTGTGGGTAACCAGGGACCAAGGTGGATAATTATGAGCTGAAAGCTGTAGTAGAAGCAAATCCATCTCAACCTATGTGTGAATTAGCAGCAAGGTTTGACATTACTATTCCAACAATATCAGACCATTTGAAAGAAATTGGCGACGTAAAGAAGCTGGATAGATGGGTACCGCATGAATTAAATGAGCGTCAGAAGGGAAATCGGCTCAAAGCTTGCCTTTCTTTGCCATCACAAAATAAAGGTAAACCATTTCTGCACCGTATTGTTGTTACACGTGATGAAAAATAGATTCCTTTTGTCAATTGCAAGCATTCAGCACAATGGCTGGATAAAGGTGAAGTGCCAAAACACAGTCCAAAACCAAATATTCACCAAAAAAAGCTGATGGTGTCTATCTGGTGGTCCAGAGCTGTTCTTATTCATTACAGCTTCACAAAACCTGGTCAACTGATTACAATGGATGTCTACTGCAACCAACTGGACGAAATGATGAGGATGCTTGCAATTAAGCAGCTGAGATCAGTCAATAGACACAGGCCAATCCTCTTGTAAGACCACATGTCGAAAAAAACAATGCTGCTCAAACTACAGAAGCTGGACTTGGAAACTCTCTGTCAACCACTGTATTCACCAGACCTTGCACACCAGCTGACTACCACTTCTTCCAGGCTTTGGACCACTTCTGGCAAGGAAAAATATTCAATTGTTAACAAGCTGTGGAAAACACCTTTTGTGATTTCATTGCCACTTGCTCTCCACGCTTCTTTGCTGCTGGCACAAACAAGCTGCCCTTAAGATGACAAAACTGCGTTGACGGTTTAGGCACATACTTTGATTAATTGTACTGCTTGTTTTAGATACAACAAACCAAACTTTTGATTCAAAATAGGACATTTGATATTTAATGACCTAATTTTTGGAAGGCAGGTCCAATAAATTTCCCTGGCAGACTGGATATGGGGTATAAGAGAAAGATAAAAGTTCAAAGTTTTGGCCAGAGCAACTTAAAGAGTAGAACTGTCATAAATAAAACAGGAAAAGCTCCTGGTTTAGAGAAGGAAAATGAAAAAGTTTAGAGGAAGAATATGAATGGTTTGCTTTTGGTTTTGTATAAATTGAGTTTGAGATAGTAGGCTTTCCAACTTTTCCAAGTGGTAAATAGGATTGGGTCGATGAAATAATATTTTTCAACACTTCCATTTTACTATCTTATAATAGATGATAAACTATAGATTTGGCCTAAACTCTACATTTTATATAAATTAATTTCAGCAGCTACCATACAGATGGCAAAAGATATACTATAGTTTGATTCTGATTCCAAATGGCCATATCCTTTAAAGCTTGACGAGCAAGACTGAAATCCATTCCCCCTCGCAGTCAGAGGTAGGGGATCAAATTTCAGTAAATGAAAAAGAATAATAAAACGGAATGAACTTCTGGCATCTGTTACCAACACTGAATTCATCCTGATAGCAATTGGAGGATTCCAGTGATTGTAGCAATGATCAACTTCAGTGATACACTCCTCTTGTTTTAAACACAAATTTTTCTCTCCTTCTATTCCCTGGCAGGTCCCAAAAGAAGATAATGGCTCAGAGCCTGAGAATAAAGCAAAGAGGAATAATACACAGAGGAACTCACACAGGACTACCACTATTACCACATTCTGGGTCAAGGCCATCAGAGAAATCACAAAATCACACAATCTCAGCATTGGAAAAGGATCATTGCATGTCAAGGAATATTTTCCAAGTGACCACGTGCTAGATGCTAAGGATACACAGATAATTATGACAAAATCTCTATTCAAGGCATTATGTGCTAAGCACATTAATAGAGGAATCAACTAAGTAAGGGTTATGGGAATATAAATGAGGGATTAAAAGAGCAGATTTTCAAAATTAATTGCCAGGAACGAACTTGGGATCACCACATCCACCATCTCCTACCAATCTTACATGCAGAAGGCTTATGTGGTGATTCAGGATATGGAGAAAGCAAGGCTGCAGTCCTAGCAGGACTGGAACTTGCAGCCTCTTAGAATTAGGGTCTTGTTCTCCTATATGGTTGGTTTAAAAAAAAATAAAATAAAGGTGGTTGTGATCATTTCTATCCTGCTTCATTTCTTCTTCACAAAAAAAAAAAACTGGGATCACAAGAAAGTACGATTCTGGGCCGGGCGTGGTGGCTCACACCTGTAATCTAGCACTCTGGGAGGCCAAGGTGGGCAAATCGTTTGAGCTCAGGAGTTCGAGACCAGCCTGAGCAAGAGCGAGACCCCATCTCTACTAAAAATAGAAAGAAATTAGCTGGACAACTAAAAATATATAGAAAAAATTAGCCAGGCATAGTGGCGCATGCCTGTAGTCCCAGCTACTTGGGAGGCTGAGGCAGGAGGATCACTTGAGCCCAGGAGTCTGAGGTTGCTGTGAGCTAGGCTGACTCCACGGCACTCTAGCCTGGGCAACAGAGCGAGACTCTGGCTCAAAAAAAAAAAAAAAAGAAAAAGGAAGTATGGTTCTGGTCCAACCATTCACATTCAGTGCCAATCTCTAAATTTTACAAGATAATACTTAATCCTTTAAAATATTTGCCAAAAGAACATACTGCCTTCTCTTCCCTTCCTAAAGAAAATTTTACATATGGGGTAGGCTATTTACAGAGGTCTAGGTTACAACTTTAACTTTCAGAATAAACCTAACCATAACCACTACTAATGCCATGTGACTTTTCCTCTGGTCCAAGTCCTAAACTGTCTACCTCCCAAAGTTAGGAGTCTTTCTAGCTCAGAGCCTTCTGGCACGCTTGCTCTTCATTTTACTAATTGTGACTCTCAGGAATTCAGCCACAAAAAACTACAGGAATTTACTCTATTAATCCACAAACCTTATTTCATTTTCATTTTCCAGACAAATCTTAAAGGCCTGTAATGTACAAAATCAGAAAGTATTATTTGTCTTTATAAATCTCCAAAGGGAAAAATTTATCTCTGATATATGAGTTTTTACTTATTGGTAAGCTCTAACCAATAAAACATATTTAACTACCATAACATATTCCAGCAAACTGCAGCTATTTCCGCAATTATAATGGAGAATACGCTTTCAACAATGAGTCAGGCCTTGGGAGTGGCTTAGCACATGGAAATTCACCAGCAGGCATCTACATTTAGATTCAAGGAGACAAATGGAATTTTTGTATCAGGTTTTTCCAAGAGTTAACTAGTTTTTAAACTGATTATACCTTTTTGAAGTATTTATAGATGAAACGGTATAATGTCTGAAATTTGTTATAAAATACTGGGGAAGAAGGGGGAGTAATGTTAAACAAGATTGGTCATGTGTAGGTAATTGTTGAAGTTGGGTGATAGGTCCATGGTTGTAGTTCATTACATTATTCCATTTTTATGTGTTTGAAATTTTCCATAATAAAGATTAAAAATTAATTTTTACTAATGTCATGATCTGGTGAACTTGAAAAACAGATAAAGAACAAAGTGTTTCTTGGGACCAATGAGCCCCATAATTTGCCAAAGTAAAAGGTGTTAGTTTCTTAAGATATATCTCAATTCTAACACTTATTCCTCATTGAACAATCACTATTGAACAAAACCACCATGTGCCAGGCACCAACCTGAGTGCTAAGGATACAATGATAAACTTTCTCTCCCTCAAGGAATCAAGTAGGCAATCTGTTGATGTGAAAAGAGACAAGCACATGGTGTACACCAAACAAAAGGGGATCTAATCTATGACCACTCAGTTGCTTCCCAGAGGAGGTACCATATAAATTAAATTCTGAAAAATTCAACCCCCTAAAATGAATCATCTTTGACCCATGTTCACCTTTATCATCTTACAGATTGTCAGATCAGCAAATAAATGCCTGTTTCTTTATGAACTAAAGTATCCATTTTTCTGTCAAGCAGAAATTAGCAAAGCGTTATTCATTCAACAAATATTTATTAAATACCTACCATGTGCCTGCAGGTGCTAGACAAAAAGGATAAAACATGGTCTCTGCCCTCATGTGTTATAATCTAACAGTATAGGGAAACAAAAATAAGCAAGCAAGCCATCAAGCAGAAAACTAATTAAAAATGTCTCCAAGTTATAAAAGAAACAAAAAACGGACTTTTGTGGGCAGAAAGTGTCTACTTTTTAGACATGGTGATAAAGAAAGCTGAAAGAACTGAAGTAAGACTAATGGATGACAGTGGTGTCAACTGAAGGGGAAAAGGATGCCAGATGAGGTGGTGAGATCAGCAAAGATAACGGTATGCATGCACCTTGTAGGTCATGGAAGAAATCTGGATGTTACTGTAAGTACAATGGAAAAATAACTGGAGGTAAGGGCTTTAAGCAGAAAAGTGATGTGATTCCATTTATGTTTTTAGGATCCTTCTTGCTACTCTGGAGAGAATGGATTGATAGAGAATGTTTTACCAAGAAGAATATTAGATGAGTAAAACCCAAACATCAACTGCTTTTAGCCAGTAATCATCTCTGTATTCCATTCTCAACATGAAATCGTTTTCTTTTCTTTCTTTCTTTTTTTTTTTTTTTTTTTTTGAAGACAGAGTCTTGCTCTGTTGCTTGGTAGAGTGCTGTGGCGTCAGCTTAGCTCACAGCAACCTCAAACTCCTGGGCTCAAGCAATCCTCCTGCCTCAGCCTCCTAAGTTTAGTTAGGACTACAGATATGTGCCACTACGCCCAGCTAATTTTTTTTTTTATTTTCTTTTTTAGTTGCCTGGCCAAATTTCTTTCTATTTTTTAGTAGAGACGAGGTCTCACTCTTGCTCAGGCTGGTCTCGAACTCCTGAGCTCAAGCAATCCTCCCGCCTCGGCCTCCCAGAGTGCTAGGATTATAGGTGTGAGGCACCATGCCTGGTCCATAGACAAGATCTTTCCCTGTCACCCAGGCTGAAATGCAATGGCATGATCACAGCTCACTGCAGCCTTCAACTGCTGGGCTCAAACAACGCTCCTGCCTCAGCCTCTCAAGTAGCTGGGAATATGGGCACGTGCCCAGCTAATTTTTTTTATTTTTTTTGTAAAGACAAGGTGTCACTATGTTGCCCAGGCTGGTCTCGAACTCCTGGCTTCAAGTGATCCTCCCACTTTGGCCTCCTGAAGTACTAGTATTACAGGCATGAGCTACTGTGCCTGGCCACAGCCTAAAATCTTCAAAATCACCCTACTTAGTTCAGGCTTCATCTACAGTTTTTGAGTTTTTTAAAAAATGTTTACAACCAATGGGTCATGACTTCTCAGGGATGAGAAGATCCCTGGGAAGCTAAAACAAGCCTACATGCCTGGGGTTAGCATTCTTCTCATTCTCCAGAGTCAGATTAATTTTCATTTACTCATCTCCTATTCCACAATAAGCTTCTTGACTAAAAGGAAAGGAGTAGGGGACTTCCTTGAGTGTTTCAGGAGACAATAAATGCTACTCAATATCTGATAAAGAATGTGATTACACAACTTTCTTCCTAATGCCAACTACATTCCAGGTGGGGACTCCACTGTGAAAGCAATCCTAATTTTCCTGCCCAAATTTGCCAAATCTCAGAAAGCTGCCTAAAGCAAATTCATTTAATTCTTCCTTAAAAAAACTGTCTTATTCCAAAGTCTGAACAAGAATAAATTTCTAACAACATTTGCAATTGATAAGGAAAGGAAGCTCCATTATCAATCCCTGGGACACGTGGCTAAATAATCTTAATACAGGGACTAATAAAGTTAGTTATACTCAAAGAGATTTGTAAAAAAACAGAATGGAAGAAGAAAGGGGAAACAGAACGAACACCTGCTGAATACTCATGAGGTTTACACATATTATATTTCACTAAATCTTGGCAGCATCCCTATAAGTATATCCCCATTTTATTAATGAGGACACTAAAGCCAGAGGAGTTCACACTGTGTACAATGTGTCTCACTGCCACATAATTATTTAGTAGCTTCCATGGCCCATACTCTTTCCATCAAACGAATGTTTAAACAAAGATCTAAATTACAGAAATTCTCTTGTCCATCATGAAACTAGAAAATAAATTACAGAAATTCTTCCAACATGACCAACGTACTAATAGATAAGTTTGGTGTGTGCGTACATGTGCATGTTATATACATACCACGTATGTATTTCATCTAGAGGCCTAACCACCAATTATATCTTTCAGTGGGAAAAAGTGTTTAGGATTCCTTTTTGGAGACACTGGGACCACTAGCAAGAAGCTCTGAAGAGATAAGGGAGTTTGGTGGCAAAAGCTATCAGGCTTAAATTATTACTAATGAAGCCAAAGGAGCTCCAACTTATGAGCAGCATATAATTCCTGGGGCAAGCAAGAATTGTACACTTCCTAACAAAAGTCAAAACTGTAGGGACTCATGGACAAAGACCATTCTCAAGTCCAGGAGTGTCCCGTAAGTGATTTACGGTGGAGACACTGAGCAACACATAACATGCAAAAACAACTATTCTGCCAACAAATAAAATCAAGTAAGACAGTACATATGAAAGCACCTAACAGTGCCTAACATAAAACAGATACTCAATAAAAAATGAGTTTCTTCCACTTTCTGCTCTGAGTTATTTATATGAGAAACAAGTAACTGTGCTGGGTGGAGCCATAACCTCCTACTTAGTTGGGCGAACTGGTGAAATGCTCTTTCTCTCAAGCCCAACCAGTTTGCATACCTGGCCCCACACGTGCTAAGAACTACAGGGACACAACCAGTCACAGCTCAGAAGTCAGAAATATTCTCTTAAGGATTATTTTATTTCCTCCCTCAATCAGCAGCATATCAAATGGACAGAAAGATATCTTTAAATCAAGTCTCCTCAACCATTGAGAGCAACACAACTCCGCAAAACCACCTAGCTATCATTGCAATCTGCATTCCAATCTATATTCCTCTATTTCTATGATCACTAATAAATTATACACAACCTGGCATATTAAATCATTACCAAACACTCCACACTAGGGCAAATTATTCTTCAACTATTTCAATGGTTTAACTTTTGAAATGAAATTATCCTTTCCTGGAGAGGGGGATGAAAAAGGGGGAAAAAAAATTTTCTTTAAAAAAATGCTTTTAGGCTGATCTGAAGGCAGTGAGTTATCTCAACTGTTCACAATCAGTTACAAATCAAACTCCTTGTTCTACTCTTTTCCCCCTTCTCACTACTGCACTGGACTCATCTTTAAAAAATTCTTTTAAATCAAATCTACCATTTAGATGCTTCTGAGATTTAAACTCTGGGATTAACAATCTCCTATATAATTAAAGTTGAAAAAGTGTGATATGGTAATAATGATTGCTGCTGTGAATATAAAGACAACTGTAAGGATCAAAGGAAAATCACAGAAGAGCCATTAGAGGTCATCTAACTTAATGCTCTAATTTTACAGAGGAAACAATTCAGACCCTGAGAGGTTAGACAACTTGTTCAATATTACCTAGCTCATTAGTGACAGAATGAGGATGTTTAAACTCCAAGTCTACTCATGTCCCATTGGCCAGGTGACCTTTCTTTAATAATAATAGCTGCCACTTACTGGATAATTACAATGTGCCAGGTGCTATACTAAGGGTTTTATATATGTAATCTCATTTAATCCCACCACTATCCTACCGGGGAGGCATTATCAAATCCATTTTACAAAAATGAAACCAGGATTCAAACCCAGGACTGTCTGATGCCAAAGTTTTTAGTCTAACCACTACACTGCGACTCTTTACTTCCCATTCACTCATTTATTCATTCAATACTTGCTAAACAAGCATAATTTGTCAGGTACTGTCTGAGCCCTAGAGACTAGTGATGAAAGTCCCTGCCCTTATTGAGTTTATGGTAACAAAACATAAGCACTTCAGATATGACTGGTGAGTGTTGTGGGGAATAAAAACAGTAATGTGATAATAATTAAGGAGGCAACATTATGTTACCAGTCATATATGAAAACACCAAAACTGTAAAAGACTGCCACCTCACATCCATTAGGACTGACGTTACCCAAAAGAAAAAAACTTATCAAATAAGTTTTGGTAAGGATGTGGAAAAACTAGAACTCTTGTGCCTTGTTGGTGGAATATATTAATAAAATGAAAAGTACATGTAATCTTTCTAGTGAAAAACGACTGAACAAGATTTTGAACCCATCAAAGATAAAAGGTATTTGAAGTAGTATTAATATATTCTGGCCAAACACAGTGGCTCACACCTGTTATCCTAGCACTTTGGAATGCTGAGGCAGGAGGATCACTTGAGGCCAGGAGTTCAAGATCAGCCTGAGGAACACAGTGAGACCTCTCTTTACAAAAGATTTTTAAAAAATTAGCCAGGCATGGTGGTGTACGCCTGCAGTCCTAGCTACTCAGAAGGCTGAGGCAGGAGGATCACTGGAGCCCAGGAATTCAACGTTGCACTGAGCTATGATGACGCCACTGTACTCTAGCCCAGGCAACAGAGCAAGACACCGTCTCAAAAAAAAAAAAAAAAAAAAAAAGTATATTCTGAAAGGCAGATAAATTTGTATTCTTTATTATGATATTAATTCTACCTTGGGCATAAGTAGAAACAGTTCTAATCAGAGAAATAAAGATAGATCTTTCCACATTAAAATAAACTATCAAGATTATACACATATGCAATTCCAGTGCCCACTTATTTTTTCCTTGTTCCCATATTCCCGTTAAATTTCTCTCAGTCAGTTCCTTTGATGTGTCAGCAGAAAATAACTGAGTACTGTACAGGTAAAGGCAGCTCATTAAGGTCTCTTACTGGACTCAGACTGCTGCCACGGGAACTGCTTCCTCTTAAATTTCTGGGCGATTATTAGATAGAAGCAGCTCTTAATCTCCCTGGATTCCTTTTCACGGGAATGTGCCAAGAAAAGGAAGGGGACAAAAGACTTAGGTCCACAGTTACCTGAAGGACAGTGCTTTTTATCCATATGGACCATGAACACATGTTTCACACTAGGAATGTACAATCGATCTTCTTGGTTTTATTTACTAAACCTGCTTGGCATAGATATTGTATTAGGTACCTGGGAGAGAAGAGGAGAGAAAATAATACTAATTAGGTACAGCTACTAGCCCAATCCTGCCACTACGAAGTTAATAGAGAAAAAAAAAAAAAGTCTTGGGGGATTAAAAAAAAAATAAGTGAAGTGAAAAAAGAGAAATCATATGAGGGCACTAAAGAAAGAGGTGAGTCTAAACAAGTTTGAGACTGGATGATTCATTAGTATTAATCAAGAAAAGTTGTTTTGTAAAAGAATTTAGCATCACAGTAACTTTTAAAATGGGCAAGGACAGTTTGGGGAATGGGAGGAAGAAAGCTGTTCCATGAATTCAGGGCAGCTTGACCAAAGTCAGGAAAGTAACAATTATCAATACAGAATGATAACCAGTGTTTTTTAAAGTTCTAGTTGGAAAAAAAAATGTAATAATTCTGCTTGGTGACCTAAAAAGTCTATTATTAGCCATAACCAAACTTGAGATAGATAGCATACAGTTATTGACTACCTGCAAGATCAAGAAGCAATTTGGTTCTAGCAACCAAATTAAGTCAGTCCACTCATCCTCAAAGACTCAAACTGGAAAGGAAGAAATCTGCCATTTCTATAGGTATATCAGAATGATATTCTGAAATGTTTTTGCCTCCTCCCATTTGAGAAGTTAAATGCAGAGTCTATTATTAAGCCTATGTTATTTTTCCACAGATGACAGAGTATAAATGCATAAGACAAAGAAACAGTCCTGATACAGATTCTAAGCAAGAACAGCTTATCCTGCATTTGCTTTTATAAATGTAAATTTCACATATATAATCAACTGACATTTGTGTAATTCCTCACACTTAGCAAGTACTTTATTTAGGCAGGGTAAATACACATGGTAGATGTTCAGTAACTATTTGAATGAATGAATGATCTCATGTGTACTCAAGGGACTACTGCCAGAAGAAGCCAAACAAATTAACTCCATAAAATGACTGCAGCTAGAAAACTGCACGAGGATGAAGGATGGGCCATATTCTTGCAATAGGGCTGTACAATGGCTCATTATACATCCATCCGTTCATTCAACAGAAATTTTAGGATCTATCATGGGCCAGACACTCTTGTAGCGTGCACGTGTGTGGGGGCAGATCGGCTGTTAAATACTTGCTGACCTCAACCAAATCTGGCACACAAATGTCTTCTGTTTAGTCCACAGTGTTGACCCACACACTATTTTTTTAATCAACTTTGAAGTATAATTTACATACAGTAAAATGCACACATTTTAAGTGTACAGTTTCAATGAGTTTTGATAAGTGTATACTCTCATGAACCATCATTCTCAATCAAGAAAAAAACATCCCAAACCAGGTGCAGTGACACTCGCCTGTACTCCCAGCTACTTGGGACACTAAGGCAGGAGGATCACTTGAGTCCAGGAATTCAAGGCTGTAGTGCACTGTGATTGCACCTATGAATAGCCACTGCACTCCAACCTGGGCAACACAGTGAGACCCCATCTCAAAAAAAAAAAAGAAAAATAAATAAAGAAAAACATCCCATCACCTCTCATGTCCTTTTGCAGTCAACCTAGCCACAGGCAACCACTGACTGAAATTCTATCACTATGATTGGTTTTGCCTATCCCAGAATTTCATATAAATGAAATCATAGATTAAGTTCTCTTTTTGTCTTTCTTCTTTCACTCAACATGTTTCTGAGATTCATTCACATTGTTGCATGTATCAATGACTTATTCTTTTTTCTAAGTAGTAATCCATTGCTTATTTATCCAGTTTGTTTATCCGTTCACCTGCTGATGACGTGTGGGTTATTTCCAATTTTTTGGCTATTATGAATAAAGCTGGTATGAACATTCACATGGTCTTTATGTGAATATATATTTTCATTTCTCTTGAGTAATAAACGCCTGGAAACAAGATTGCTGGGTTATGTGATAAGTATGTATTTAACTTTGTAAGAAACTAACAAACCATTTGCAAAGTGGTTATAAGTATTTCACACACTCATCAGCAACATGCATGTACTCCAATTGCTCTACATCTTCACCAATACTTGGAATTGTCCATCTTTTTAAATTTTAGCCACTCTAGCAGATATAAAATGGTATCTCACTGTGCTTTTAATTTGTAATTCCCCAGTGACTAATGATGTTGAGCATCTTTTTATATGCTTTTGGACATTCATATGTATTTTCTTCTGTGAAGTGTCTATTGAAGTCTTTTACTTATTTTTTAATTGAACCATTTGTCATATTGAGTTTTTAAAGTTTTTTGTTACATATTCTAGATATATATAGTATGTAAATATTTCCTTCTAAGTCTGTAGCTTACCTTTTCGGTTTCTTACAGTGTCTTTTAAAGAAAAGAAAATTTTAATAAGGTCTAATTTATCAATTTTTACTTTTATGCTAAAAAAAATCTTTGCCCATCCAAAGATTGCAAAGATTTTTTCCTACAATTTCTTCTCAAAGTTTTATGGTTTTAGTTTGTATGGTTAGGTCCATGAGCCAGTTCAAATAAATTTTTCTGTATGATGTGAGATAAGGATTGAGACTCATCACTTTACATACAAACATCCAGTTGTTCAAGTAACGTGTTAAAAAGACTATGCTTTCCCCTACTGAATTACATTTGCACTGTCATTGAAAATCAATTGACCATCTATATATGTATCTATTTCTAGACTCTCTATTGTGTCCCAGTGACCCATATAACTATTTTTACACTAATAGTAATACCACACTGTCTTTGTTTAATCCAGCTTTATAATAAGTTTTGAAATCAATTGATTTAATTCCCTCACATTTGTTCATTCTCTTCTAAATTGTCTTGGCTATTCTAGGTTCTTTGCATTTCCACGTAAATTTTAGATTCAGAAAGTCAATTTCTACCCAAAAAAAGCCTCCTGAGATTTTAACTGGGAATACATTGAATCTTTAGATTATCTGGGGGAGACTGGACAGCTTAACAATATGGAGTCTTTCAAATCATGAACATGGTATATCTCTACATATTAATATATTTAGGTCTTCTTTAACTTCTCTTGGCAATGTTTTCTGATTTTTAGTGTAAAAGTTCCTATATTTTCATTATCTAATTATTTCATTAAGTTCATTACTTCATTATTATTAAATTTACTCCTAAGTATACAAATTCTTAAATTTTAAATCAGTCATATTATAAAATAAATTCACAATTTAAAAATTCCAGACTTCTGGCTTCTCTTAGAAAAAAAATCAGATCAGCAATTCTACACCTATACTCCCACATGCCAACCAATAAACTAGAACTAACAAGTGGATGCCCTCTTTTGACAGAGCATGTACTCTCCAATTTGCCACAGTTCCTGCCACTCTTTATTAAAATCCCTCATCTACCCAATTCCATTCATCTACCTGCTTGGAGCCTATGAACAGTGAAAGGCTTGGGGGAAGAGGAAGGAGTAAGACATGACTAGATTTGCATTTTTTTAAACTCTGGGTTCAGTGTGGAGAATTGACTGAAGTCTGAGGAAGGAAAGAAGAAAACCGATTAAAAGTTATTTAAGTGGTCCTGGACAGAGCATAGCTTGGACTAGCTAGAGTAGTTTTAGTGGAAGAGAAGTTGACAAATGAGGTAATATTTATAAATAATTATCGGGAGAAACTGATGATGGAATGGATGTGAGGAGGGAGAGGGAATGTCAAAGATGACCCTTCAAATTTCTGACTTACATAACTAGGTAGACAAAAGCACAATTTATAGAAATGGGGAGCACTGGAGCCAGAGCAACTTTGGCACTAGGAAATTAAAAGTTCAGTTTGGATGTAAATTTGAGATGCCTGTGAGACATCTAACTGGAGATGGCAAAGTGACTAGCATTCAAAAAAGATGAAGATACACGTTTGGGAATCATTAATATAAATGTTATTTAAAGCTATAGGACTGGATGAGATCCCCTACAGAGAGAGAAAATAAGAGGATTTAAGGCTGGGCCCTTGAGAAAATCTTACACACAGAGGCCGAGTTGCAAAAGAGCTAGCAAGGGACTAAGAAAGAAGGGCAGGAGAGGTGGAAGGAATGGACTAAGTATCAGGAGAATAATGTCATACCAAGTAATCAACTATGTCAAATGCCACCTGAGAGGTAAAGTAAGACTTCGATTCATTCAATAATTCACTCAAAAAATATTTATTAAATACCTACTACATGCCAAGTACTATTGATGTTGAGGATACAGCAATAAACAAAGTCCTTGCCCTTGTAAAGACTATCATCTAATGGGAGGAGACAGACAACACATATCAAGTGGTGATAAATCCTGTGGAGAAAAATGAAGCAGAATAAAGAAAATAGGGAATGTCAGGGATTGAGGAATAAAGTTGCTTCTTTATATAAGATAATTTCTCTGATGAGAAGAAGACATCTGAGGCCGGGTGTGGTGGCTCACGCCTGTAATCCTAGCACTCTGGGAGGCCGAGGCGGGCGGATTACTTGAGCTCAGGAGTTC
>RJWJ010030665.1:0-19746 GCA_004363605.1 Indri indri | reverse complement strand
TTGTGAAGGGTCATCTTTTAAAGGTTGCTGTGATAAGGCCAGGCTTATTGGGGGCAGGGGTGGGAGATGCAAGGCCAGGAGAGGGGAAGCCTGTTGCCAGTCCAGCTGACATGACAGTGACTGGGAGCAGGGGCAGCGACGGAGGTAGTAAGAGGTGGTTTGATTCTGGATACATTTTGAAGGTAGAGACAAGATATGCTAAAGGATCCGACGTGGAGTATGAAGAAGAGAGGGGTGAAAGGTGACCAAGCATCTTGAGAAATGGACTTGGCCTTCCCAGAGCGGGGAGCAGCACAGCCTCCTGGGTTCGGGGTGGGCGCTGGCACCGCAGTGCCCGTGTTGGAATCCGATTGTCCCGTTAGCAGCTGCACGCTCTCGGCACGTCGCTTGCCCTTCTGCCTTCGTTTCCTAGGTATGAGTTAAAGATGACAGCAGTGTGCATCTCACAGGGCTGCTGTGAGGACGAAATGGGTTAATTCTTGTAATGGACTCTGCACAGTGGCTGGCTCTGAATCAGCACCCTATGAATATTAGCTATTAGTCAGGAGCATTGCCGGAAATATAGGAGGACAGTTTTCGTCCAAGTGGAGATGTCACATGCGTGGCTGGAGATGCATAAAAGTCTGGAATTTAGGGGGCAACCCTGGATAGAAGTCATACACTTGAGATTTTTCACACTTACCGATGGTATTTAAAACCATTTTATGTATCCCCGAGTGTGTATTTTTAAACGTGGATCTATTTCTGATCACCAAAATAGGCTTACGGGATACCAAGTTTGTTATCTGTAGAGTTTCTTCTCCTTCACGGTGGTTATTGAATTTCCTCCAGCATCTCTGCTGTGGCCCTTCAGACCAGCTCCGATTTATTCCCGGTAATTTGTTAAGCGCAAAGGCCAAGGTTCTTGTTCTTGATATTCACGTACAAGTGCTACATGTTGACACTGGAAAATTCCCCGTGCGCTGTTCTGAGCTAGAATAAAACAGTGCACTGACCGCCCAGTTCTCATTGGCCAGTGTATGGGACTGTGAGCTGCCCAGGTGGCCTTGGGTGCCTTTCTGTCTTTCTGGCATCCCTCTCAAATTAACTCCTTCCTTTCATTGCCACTCTCGGTGCAGTCCCTGTCCCTCCCTTCTGAATCACTGTGCCTGCCTGCTTTAGATCTCTTGGTGCCTCTCCCAGACCCACCTTCTACGTGATCCTCCCATGTAAGAAATAACATATGGCAAGGGCACCTATGACCCCCCGCCCCCCGCATCCTGGGCCTGCGTGAACACCCACAGCAGCTGGCCTTGCAGCACCCACCCACTCAGGGCTTCTAGCACGGACGGTCCCAGCAGAGGAGGCGTGCTGCAGATACACGGTGCCTGCTGCCGTCTTCACTCACGGTATTCTCCATGCCCTCCCGAACCTTTCCGAATGGGAGCATCCTTCAAAACCCAGCTCGCCTTGCTTCTGCCAAGAACCGCTTCTAACTGGCTCCGTGCGGTGGGCTGCTGCCCTCACCTGATACACCACCCGCCCACCACGCCTCTGCGTGGTCTCCCTTGTTTCACAGCTGTGCGTGTTCTTTCTGTAGGCATTTTGTAAGCTGCTTTGGGAAAGAGATAATCAGTAATTTTATAGCTCGCCAATCCCTCACTTAAACTCCAGGGGAATTAGGATTTTTAAAAAAATTCTAGATAGGTATTACAATATAGATACAATGTACTAAATATTCTTAATCCCGGGACAATTCCTTATAATCAAACACACTAATGTTTTTGCAGCAAAACAAACGAAATGAAAAAAATATTCACACCAAGTGTGATAAATAAGGATAATAGATATCAGGTTTTCCTATCACACAGTTCAGACGGGGCAGGTTTTACCACCAAATACGATACACATTCCTCCCACCCCACCCCCAGGGTTTTTCACATTTTGGAACATTAGGAATTATGGACCCCTGGTGGGTAAATACAGAGGAGTAGCATTAATCTGTTGCCACATGCTGAATAGCTAGTCCCAGAGGGACCAGAGCCTGTTTCTGTGTCACCTTGGTTAAGAGGACCCAAGTTAACTCTTAGATGGATGGGAGTCAGAACTCCAGAATAATCTTCCACTTGCTCTCTGTCCTGGTAGGCCTCTGGTTCAAAGCCTGCCTGTAGCTCTTGATTTACTTTATCACTCACTCCCCATTTACCAGTTGCTGACTGGGCTGAACAGATCTCTCTTGGTGGCTGCTTTTATGAAATGACTCAGTTAACCCAGCTGATGGTAGAATCCTGGCTGCAAAGAGGCGCCCCCTGGAGGCCAGTGCATGGTGGTGTCGTCAAATGAAGGCACTTTTATAAAGGTTGGTTCATTGTTGGGCTTAAGCAGTACCAGCCCTAAGGAAATCATGGTAAGGTGACCACAGCGGTGATGATGAAGATATCCCCTTTTGTTGGCAGACCTTATCTTAGGCAGATATTAGCTAAAATCTCTGACTCTGTCTCTGTTTTGTCTAAATATTAGTGGTCCACACAGTGGGCCGTTCCATCTTGTGTAGAGCAACCTTGTATCATAACCTTCCCAAGTCTTCCTTTCTTTAGATACTCCCAATTTCTTCAGTTGTTTTGTTTAATTTTGAAAGTAGCTTTTTAAAATAGGTACATGTTTTTTGTATACCAAAAAAAGGAACTCACACCAACAAGATAAAAGCAGTTTAACATGATCTCTTCTGCAAATGTCCTTCCTAAGTGGTGTCTCGTATCCTCTGATGGTTAGATGTATGTAGTTTTTTATAAACATAATGACACTGCATTTGCTATTGGCTGTCTCCTTTATTCAGTAATACATAGGAAACATGTTCTAGGACTGTTAAATATAGTTTTAATTTCTAATAGCTTTATATATTCCACTTTACGTTTATTTAGCTAGTTCTGAATAAACATAGGGATGGACCTGGAGGTCGTTTCATTTCTTTTTTGATGCTAATAGTGTTGGGATGAATATTTTTGAATAATTTTCTTGCTCACTCATTTGAAAGGAAGTAATATTTGAAATGACAATGTGTTATTTGGTTCTGAGAATGTACCAGAATTTATTCAATATATTGCTGAGTTTGACGACTTCTTTATTTTGCATTTTGAATTAAGATTCATCATTGAAATTATCTGCGGCCAGCCTGCCTTCTTTTTCTCCTTCCCTCCCTCCCTTCCTCCCTTCGTTTGGCTTTGGTTTCATGATTATGCTAACTTTGTAAAATGAATTTTAATACAAATGCCTAAATCTCTTTAGATGCTTAAGAAAAATTTATTTGAGAAGGAATCGTTTGTTTCTTGGAATTTGCTTGCAAAAGCCATCTACATCTAGAGCTGTTTTATTTTAATCAAAGTAATCCTTTAATGACTTTTAAAAATTCTTTTACAGATACTGACATTTGGTAAGTTTTTCTATGTTTTACTTGAATTAATTTGATAATTTATATCTTCCCGGAAGAATGAGTTTCCCTTGGATTTTCAAATTTATTGGCATAGTGTTGCATGTATATGCACTTAAATCTTTATTAATTATAAACTTCTCTTTTTTCTTATTCAGAAATGCCAGTGATTCATTTCTGGTTTCTCCCCGTCCTCTTTTCTTCCTTTCAACCTTAAGAACCACGTGCTGGAGTCATCTGTACTTTCTAATGTTAGTCTGTTTTCTGATGCATTCACTCCACCTATGTTTTAAGATTTTCTTCTTTCTTTCTTCTATACTCTCCTTGCCCTATGAGAATTGAATGTTTAATGTTTACTTCGTGTCTGTTTAATTTGTTTTTGAGTGCAGCTTTGGCTGAGTTTTTCACATTGTGAAATGCAGTGTGATAATTTTTGTTACTTTTAAATTTATTTTTAAATGACTGAAATGTTATTATTTCTCACTAGTTTGGAATTCTACTTTTGGTTTCTTTTTTAATACAATGTTTATTTAGGAAAGAGTTTCAAAATTATAAGAAATTAATTTGTTTTCTTTTTATCTCTTTTAACTTAAGTCATTGGGTTTTGCATTACTCATTTAATTCCCACAACAACCCTATGAGATGGGGTACTGTTGTTATTGTGACTATGATTTTATAGATAAAGAAACAGAATCAGAGAGGTTGTATAACTTGCCCAATTAACTAGGCAGCTCTAGGGTCTATACAGCAGCTGCCCCCAAAGGCTACAATCTTCGCTTCTCATTTCTGTAAATATTTGATGGGTATTTTTTTAAAGGCTAGTAATGTCTATAGTTGTGTCAAAGTTCACAATATACATGTTAAACCAACCTGATTGATTACATTCAAAACTTCTTTATTATTGTCCACCTGATAGAAGAGTTTGAAACTTCCACTACGATGTTTCTCCTTACTTCTAAGAGTATTTGCTTGATCTATTTTAATATTATGGGAGGTATAGAAGGTATAATAAAGGATTATACCTTTATTAGCATAAAATTACCGCCTTGCATTGCATGTAACGCTTTTCTTTTTTGTTGTACATATTACTTTGTATAAATGTTAATCTCCCACTTTAGTTTGCTTATTTTTGGTATGTTTTTGTCTTAGTTTTCATTTTGGCAATGCCATTTTATTTTAGGGTTGTCTTTTGTAAGCAACCTAACACTGTATTTTGATTTTTAAGCCAACCTGATGGTCTGAAGTTTAATACACTCTTAGTCATTTTCATGTTTGGTGGGTCATCTAATTGTTTATGTCAGTTTTGTTCCTGCTTCCTTGCTTTTTCCAAAATCTTCTTTCTCCTCTTCTATTATGTGGACAGTGCGCCTTGTTTCACTTTGTCGGCCTTGGATTTTTGTATTTGCTTTGTTCTTGGGTTGGTTAAGAAAGTTCGTTTCCTAATTCTAATGCAACTAGTGGCAATGTTTTGTTCATAAAAATTCAACAGAAAATTTGATAATTAAAGAAGTATTGGTTTAATGCCAAGAATAAAAGGGCACTTATTTTTAAAGGAGTAATTAATGTGCTTTTACTTTCTTTCAGCCACTTTCTGGTTTTGTTGATATTCTCTGGAATTAAACACAGATTGTTGCTGTTAAGTATTAAAATATAATTGTCTTCTTTTAAGAATTTTTCATTAGCATAACCATATTTACACAAGTCTGTTGGACTGTACTGCTGAAATAGTTTTAATGCTTTCTACCCCTTTTGTGCCACAAATTGAATTCTTTAATTTTTCTTTTTTTTTGTTTTTTAGAATAGATCTTCCAAGTGGCTTTTCAGGAGGCTCATGCAATTGAAACACTTTCTGAGCCTTCAATTGCTTGGGAATTACTTCCCATTCCCTTCGCAGGAGT
This sequence comes from Indri indri, assembly GCA_004363605.1. Lineage (NCBI taxonomy): Eukaryota > Metazoa > Chordata > Mammalia > Primates > Indriidae > Indri > Indri indri. Next base: position 14,442 of record RJWJ010030665.1, on the reverse strand, counting down.
GGTAAATTCACAGTGCATGGGATTCTTGTGTCGGGTCTTTTTTTCCTTTAAACTCTTATGTGTTGTTTCATTGTTATCTGTTTAGTTTTGTCAAGGAGAAGCCTGAAGCCATCCTGATTTTGTTCATTTATCATGTTGCATCAGTTAGGATACGTTAAGGAAAAAAGACATTTTGTTAAGTTATTTAACAAAAAGCCTCGAGGTGGCTTCTCCCCGACTGGGTGCTCGTCCTGCTTTCTTCAGTGTCATCTGCAGCATTTGGGGTTTCAGCCTGTGTGGCTACAGGAAGGTGTCACATAGTGCCTGTGATCCCTTCCAAGGCAGGAAGCAAAGAGGCCAGAAATGGCCTTTTCCTGAGTGGCTTTCTGCTCTTACTAGCAAAGTAAGTGTCTCCCGGACATCCCCCAGCGCTGTCTGTTATAACCTGTGGGCCAGAGCTGAGGCGTGGCCGTTGATAACAGTGAGGGAGGCTGAGGTCGTGAGTTTGTGTTAGGGCCATCAGGACTGGTCCCTGGGGCTTGGCAGTTCTTCCAAAACAAAATCTGTAAGAAAGGAGCCAGAAGGAGATAGTTTTCTTGTTGCCAAGAAGGGCGCACCGTGCTTCAGGTCTACACTGAAAGCATCCCACGACGGCATTGCAATAGAGTCAGAAGGACTGAACATAAATGGAGTAACTGTCCGTGTTCAGGGCAATATAGCAAATGTGTTGTCATTCTTTATCGTAATATTCCATTCTGTCATCAATGAGAAGTTGATATTTTCCCCTGGATTCCAAGAGAATGGTATTACATTTGACAGGCACAAAGTTTAAGGAACCAGACAAATTACGATGGGTCTGCTTGGGATGGATGTGAACAGGTCGTGCCAGGACACAGCTGGTGACCTGTTCTTTATATGGACTGCCAGTAGGCTAGGACCAAAGGACTGTTAAAATAGTGACTCTTCTTCTTCAAGGTTACATTCTTACACTTACCCAGCAACTAGACTTGTTTGCCTTTCACCTTTGGGAGGAAATGGATCTGATCCAACCTTTGATTACTAGTAACAGCAGAATTAATTGAAAAGTTGACCTTTTTACTGCAGGCCAAAACATAGAGCAATTCATTGTATCTACGAAAAGAGTGGAACTCTAAAATGTGGCCCTTTACAGAACTTGAGCTTCTCTCCTATCAGAACTAAGTGGCTACATGAACTTCATTATTTGGCCCAAGTTTTGGTGGGAGAACCTCAAGAATAGGGTATAAAAGAAAATCAGCTCCCTGAGTAACCCCTAAGAAGGGTGCTCTTAAGGATTAGCCACTTTGGGACAGCAGGGAGCCCATGACGTAGACGCACATCTCTTAACGGAGCAGTGGAAATAAAAACTGCAGCTTGGAAGCCTGAGTTCATGTGTCCAAGAGGCAGACAAGGGCTCCTGGAGCCGGGGCGACTTAGTGTGTTTGAGCAGGACCACGGGTGCCACCTGTCCCCAGGGACAAGCGAAGGGGGAGAAATGGAATGTGTGGTTGTATTATCTAACAAGCAGTGTGAGCTTCCATCCAGAGAAGGCGGCTTTTTCCCTGGCATCAGGAGCAATGACAGTTTGAAGGACAATAATTATTTCATCTCTCTAAGCCCAGCCCCAATGGTGAGCGGGAGCTGGCCACTGAAGTGTACTTGGAGGGTATCACAGGAGAGCTCGGATGGCTTTGTCCAGGGCTGTTACTGTCTCAATTTTCAATAGTTCTTGACTCTTGAAAAAGTTTTCAGCTGAAATTCAGTGTCTGTAAAACCGGAGGCAACAAAGGGCGGATGGTGCTCTTTGAATGAAAGAGCAGTTCCATCGAGCGGTGGCTTGCTGAAGGCATCAGGTGGAAACCTACTGTTTCCCGCCTCAGGTAGAGAATCCTCACATATTCCGGGCAGCGTTTTCCGAGTCCAGCTTGGAAGCGCGAGTGTTTGGTGAGCAAGGAGCATGTTTGTGGATTCTCCATGTGCCCTGGGCGCACGTGTGCTTTTCGCCTCTGGAACCCCTGGCTTTTCAAGGGGATTAGAGGACTTCAAAGGAAGTGCGGGAAATAAGACAGGCTCGAGTTCTGTGTCACAGGGAAGACAAATACTTTGTTTTAGAACTCACTCTTGTCTCCTTGCAGTGCAGAATGCAAGAGCCTGTAGTATGGCAGAAGGCGATTTTAGACTAATAATTTCGAGGTGAGACAAACCTAAGGTGATTAATGGGGCTTATTCAAATCTCCAGCCAACCAGATTTTTAAGAAGCTTAGTGTCGCAGGGGTCCTACGGAGGGTTTTAACTATCTTAGTGTTTGGTTCTCTTTAGTTTTGAAAGACCTGTAGAATATATTCTGTAGCTATTAGGACTGATCAGATATTAGTTGATTAAGTGGAATATTATGTCATTATGGCTGTTTGGAGGATTACTAAGAGTGTGTTTTTTAATTAAATTTACATTACACAACAACTGGTTAGCTTTTTTCCTCTTTCCTTTTTTAAAATTTTTGTTTCCATTTCTAATTCACATTCCATCCAAAGGCCTGCCTAGACTTCCAAGAGACTCCATAGCAACACCCCATGAAGATATGATGCTGACCAGCGGGCCAGAGTGGAAGTGCTTTGAGGTTGAGAGGGACATCCCTGGCCCTGGGGACTGGGGAGGGGAGGGACTGTTTCCAGTGTCCCCTCCTCACGTGGTGGATCCAGACTCTGGTGTGGGTGAGGCCTTGTTCTAAAGGGGCCTCGTCATGTTTGGGCCTTATTCTCTGGGGCTGAGCCTTGACTCTCCATAGCCAAGGTAGAGTTCAAGGACACAGTATGGGCTGGGCCACTTCACGTGTGATGACCACTGGGGCTCGGGCTGTGGTAGAGAGGGGGAATGGGAAACCAAAATCTGGGGGAGGCAGAGTCTAAGCTATCCTATGTAAAGAGCAAATGGGTGTAATGTGGTCCATATCAGTGCTGTGTGGTCCATTTCAGAGTTCCATGTATAAGTCCAAAGCTCCCCAGGTGCATCTAATTATGGCTCCGTAATAGAGAACTGTTGTCACCAATAATGCCTCTCAGTCTTCTGCATGTTTCTTAAAATGAGGTCTAAGAACAACCTGCACAAGCATTGCCTCCCTCTTAAAATTCAGATTCCCAGGTATCACCCAGGCCTACTTATTCAGAATGGAAGAGACTGGGCTGCCCCTGTTCCAGAAGCAAATTGGCATCCTTAGCAAGGAGCGTGTGCCTAGCATTTGCCCAGCCTGCAGGAGCCCTGGCTGCACAGCGGAGGCAGCAGGGACGTTCTAGCTGCCCATGGGACAGCCGCGTCAGGCTGCCAGGACAGTCACTGGGACAGGAGACCTGCCCTTTGAAGAAAAGGGAATCAAGTGAGCATTTTCTGTGAGCGAGGGCAAGAGAACAGAAGGCATTCAGGGCCCAGTGGGTCACCGGCCTTTCTCCCAGTGTCCTGGGGTGTTTAAAGCCCCCCACCCCCAGCCCCATATGTCCATATATGAGCAGGAAAACGGGCTGGGAAGTGACGGAATCTATTTTAATCTGTTCTTTTGACTTTTAAAACTTTCTGGTCCTGCTGGCTGAGCATAAGGTACCCACGGACTCTGGTGGCTCGTCTCACCTGATCCGTGGGTGCATGTGGAGACCCGCAGGCTCTCAGGTGCCGGGTCAGCTGGAGAGAGGTCAGAGTGGGCCCAGGGTTCCTCAGGCTGCTCTGTCTTTCCGAACGTGGGACGGAGGCAGGTGCCTTGTCACTCTTCTCCCAAGGTGAGGCCAGCAATCGTGGCACCCCTGGATCTCTCTCTCCTAGTTGGGAGCAGACGGCCCTTGTTTCTCCAGCTGTAGAATTTGCTTGAATTACACCCACTTGTTCCTGATACAAGGAGCTCAGACCCACTCTGTGACTCAAGAAGGTGGAGAAAACAACAGCGTAAACCTAAAGAAAGCAGAAGGAAGGAGATAAGGAAGGTAAAGGAAAAACATTAATGAGCTAAAAAAACAAGAAACAATAGGACTATGTAAAGCTTCATCTTTAAAAAATAGAAATCTCTAAAAATACAGATTAACAAATATAAAGAAAAAACATTAAATAATATTAGGAATAAAAACGCAGATGTAACTAAGATCATAAAATTACAAGGACACTTTTATGCAAATAAATTTGAAAGTTTCATGAAATGGGTAATTTCCTAGGAAATGTAAATTACCAGAATCACTCAAGAAATAGAAAATATGAATAAATACAAACCATCTAAAGAAATTTTCAGTGATAAAACATTTGCCTTCTCAGAATTCACAAGGCTCAAATGGGTTAGCATAAGACAGATAATTTTAGAGAACAGAGAAGGAGGAAAAGCTAACCCTATTCCTTCGTTAGTACCTGGCCATGAGAGAAAGAAAGTATAAGACAGAAAATTGTAGGGCCATCACATTTATGGTTATAGGTTCAAAAAGAAAACCTAAACCAAATGTTAGCAAATCTAACGCAGCTTTATTTTTTAAATATATGTATATATATATATATATAGCCAAGAAGAGTTTATTTTAGGAATGCAAGAATGATTATACATCAGAAAGTCTATTAATATAATATACCTTCTCATTGGATTAAAGGAGAAAAGCTATATGACCATCTTAATAGATTCAGGAGAGAGAGGAAAAAAAAAAAAAACAATAAAATTCAGCACCTATAAGGGAATTTTCTTAACCCAATGAGGTATCTGTAAAACACCTATGCAAACACTAAGCTTAATGATGACAATCTAGTTGTGTTCAGTTTAAAAACAGGATCAAGGCAAGTTGTTCTCTACCACTTTTTTAAATCGTGTGTTGTGTTGCAGGCCATAATCACTGCATCTTAAAAATCATAAGATGTGTGAGGAATGAAAAGACAGGGACAGAATGTAGATGCATTGATTGGTGGAAGATCCAGGAGAACCTGCAAACTGACTATCAGAGCTACTGGGAGAGCTCTGTGAGGCTGGTGCACTCGGGCTCCGCAAGCAAAACCAGCACCAGCCGTGGCCTGGTGGAAAACGTCACGGGAAAGTGATCCCACGCTGCTTAGCAAGCCGAGCTGTAAGTACTTAGGAGTAAATGCAACCAAAGACGGGCAAGACTTCCATGGAGAGAATTACAAAACACAACTGAAGGACATTAAAAAACACTCAGTATTATAAAGATGCTAATTCTCTTCAAACTCATCTATCAATTCAGTGCAGTGTCATACAGGGTTTTTTTTTTTTTCATGGGAATTGAAGAGCTGATCCTTAAATTCGTAAGGAAAAGCAAATGGCCAAAAATAGCCTCTGCGGTCTTGAAGAACAACACATACTGAGGCAGCTTGCCCTTTCAGACATGAAGATTTCAAAGCCATAGTCATTAAGGCAGTGCGCTGTGGGTGCAGGGCTACACAAATCGATAAACAGAACAGAGGTCAATGTATGCATATATAAAAACTTGGTATGATAGCAGCGATGTTACTAATCAGCGATGAAATAACTATTAAATGAAGCTGGGACAATAAATAAGCCACACAGAAAAAATGAGATTATGTATATCATTCATAAAAGTATATAGATAAGTAGATGGTTAACCTAAATGTTAAAAAGTTAAGACATCTGCAAGAAAATGTACAAGAATATATTAATGTTAAGCCCGAGGAGTGAAACTATTAGAATTCTAGAGGAAGATGTTGGAAATACTCTTCTAGACATTGGCCTAGGCAAAGAATTTATGAAGAAGACCCCAAAGGCAATCACAGCAACAGCCAAAATAAATAAATGGGACCTGATCAAATTAAAAAGCTTCTGCACAGCCAAAGAAACTGTCACAAGAGCAAACAGACAAGCTACGGAATGAGAGAAAATTTTTGCATGCTACAAATTTGATAAAGGGCTGATAACTAGAATCTGCTTAGAACTGAGGAAAATTCAACAAGAAAAAATCAAACAACCCTATCAAAAAGTGGGCAAAGGACATGAACAGAAACTTTTCAAAAGAAGACAGAATAATGGCCCAAAAACATATGAAAAAATGCTCAACATCTCTAATCATCAGGGAAATGCAAATCAAAACCACGATGAGATATCACTTATCTCCAGTGAGACCGGCCTTTATCAAAAAGTCCCAAAACAATAAATGTTGGCGTGGATGCGGAGAGATAGGAACACTCACACACTGCTGGTGGGACTGCGAACTAGTGCAACCTCTGTGGAAAGCAATGTGGAGATACCTTAAAGAGATACAATTAGAAGTACCATTCGATCCAGCAATCCCATTACTGGGCATCTACCCAAAAGAACAAATGATACTCTGTAAGAAAGACACTTGCAACCAAATGTTTATAGCAGCACAATTCACAATTGCAAAGATGTGGAAACAGCCCAAGTGTCCATCAATACATGAGTGGATTAATAAAATGTGGTGTATGTATACCATGGAGTACTATTCAGCTGTAAGAAACAATGGTGATACAGCACATCTTGTATACTCCTGGATAGAGCTGGAACGCATTCTACTAAGTGAAGTATCCCAAGAATGGAAAAACAAGCACCACATGTACTCACCATCAAACTGGTATTAATTGATCAACACATAAGTGTGCATATAAGAATAATATCTATTGGATATCGGGCAGGGGGGAGGGGGAGGAGGGGGCGGGTATATGCATGCACAAAGAGTGCAGTGCGCACCGTCTGAGAGATGGACATGCTTGAACTCGGACTGGGGGAGGGGAAGGGGGGGTAAGGGCAACGTATGTAACCTAAACATCTGTACCCCCATAATATGCTGAAATAAAAAAAAAAAGAATATATTAATGACCTTAGAGGTTAGGAAGGAAAGCTTTTCCTGAGCATTACCCCAGGGTCACAGTTTGAAAAATCAATATTAAAAACTATGTTTGACAGAAGACATCGTAAACAAAATTGCAGGATCTGCCACAGACTTGGGGATTTTTGCAATGCACGTGCCTGACGAACAGTAACAGCCAGAATATATAAATGCCTATAATCAAATAGTAGGTAAAACCTAATCAAAAAGTGGACAAAGATTATGAGCAGGCAATTAACGGAAGAAACAATCCAATCAGCTCATAAACAGATGAAAAGATGTGTGGGCTTGCTAGTAATCAGGGAAAGGAAAATTATAATGATAAGGCTATTTCGTACCAGTCTGGTTAGCGAAATTTTAAAATCTGACTATATTATGGGATGGTGAGGATATGGAATGATCTCATATATTTGTGGGTGAGAGTGACGCTAAGTACAGCCACTCCAAAGAGCCATTTGGCTATATCAAGTAAAGTTGAAGCAGTATGTAATCTGGGACTGGTAGTCCCACTTGTGAGTCAATATTGCAGAGAAACTTTCTCAGGTATGTGAAAAGACAGTGTCTACTGCTGCTCTGTTCCTAACAGAGAGAGGCGGATAATCGACAGCAGAGAGATTAAGTGTAGCTTGTTCTACGGTGGAAAGCAGCATAGCAGTGAATGTGAATGAAATAGAGCTAGGTGTGGCAAAACGGGTGCATCTCCCGAAAAGTGAAAACAGCAGTCATAGTGCAGTGTCATCCGTATGAACTTTGGATATATGCAGAACAACACTAGATATTATTTATGAATATGTACATACATGGTTTATTAAAAACATACATAAGGATGATAAAGCGCCAAGTTCTGCACAGTGACTACCCTGGGGAAGACGTGGATTGAGGCAGGAACTAGGAACGGACTGTAATTATTTCCTGGCATGTGTCATTTCATTTAAAAAATCTACATCAAAGGTCAGTGTTGCAAAATACTAAGATTTGGCAAAGCAGGGTAGAGGGTGGATGGGTGTTTGTATAATACCTTCGTGTTTTGTGTTTGAAATAGTTCATACAGCGATGGCAGTGGCCGTGAGGTTGCCTGCCAAGAGACCACAGGAGACTCATTACCTTAGTGAATTTACTGGAGTCTTAGACTTGACCCTCAGCTTTGCAAACCCAGAAGTTTTTCTTTGTTGTCTTTCTTTCGTTTGTTCTTTTTTCTTTCCCCCGCCCCGCTTTGCTTTGCTTTGTTGCCAACAAATCCAAACTAGATTTGTCTCTCAGGAGCAGACTCAAACTCAATTTACAGATTGAATGAACCCAGAATGCCAATTTGATAATTTGTAAATACCTATCACAGCAATCGAACCTTGAGCTACTGTGGCCTTGTGTGATCCTGGTGGCGTTTGCCCTTGACTGTTCCCCAGGAAGCTGAGCCACGGCCAGAATGCCTGCTTACAGTCGCGCAGTGAGAACCAGCTGCTATGGAGACGAGCCTTCCAGAACCCATCGCCAGTAGATTTGCTCCTATGTGGGACTCCAAATCCTAATCAGAGCACACCCCTGTGAGGGATTCTACCGGAAGTGCCGTGCTGGCTTTAGAGAGAGACTGGGCACGCCCCTGGCTCTGCATAACCAGAAAGTGCCTTGGAAATGCTACATTGTTTTTAACTTTCATCTTTTTATCTTTTAAAGCTGTGGTCCTCAACCCCTGGGCCATGGACTGGTACTGGTCTGTTCTGTGTCCTGTTAGGAACCAGGCTGCCCAGCAGGGGTGAGCGGCCGGTGAGCAAGCAAAGCTTCATCTGTGTTTGTAGCCGCTCCCCATGGCTGGCATCACCGCATAGCTCTGCCTCCAGCCAGGTCGGCGGTGGCATTAGATACTCACAGGAGCACGAACCCTACTGTAGACTGCATGTGTGCTATGGATCTAGGTTTCGAGCTCCCCGTGAGAATCTAATGTCTGATGATCTGAAGAGGAGCTGAGGCGGTGATGCTAGCACTGGGGAGCGGCTGCAAACACAGATTATCATTAGCAGAGAGGTTTGACTGCACAATCAATGTAATGAGCTTGAATCATCCCAAAACCATCCCTCCCACCCCCACCCCTGGTCTGTGGAAAAATTGTCTTCCATGAAACTGGTCCCTGGTGCCAAAAAGGTTGGGGACTGCTGTTTTCAAGTCTGGTTTATTTCGCATCTCTTCCATGATAGAAACCTGTCTTTGTGTGAACATAAACTAATGCTTAGTTATTAATCAGTTAAGTTGCTTAGTATGTTTTCCTTACAAATCTCAGTTAAATGGGCATTTCAGGATGTATTCACTCAGCAATTTTTCTTTCCTATGACCTTCCGTTTGGTCTTCATGGCTGTCTCATAGTAAGTGTGGGTTTGCTGTTGGCCACGTACCCTTCCTGGGCCTTGTAGAGGTTCCTGTACGATATCTCTCTCTCTCTCTCTCCCCCTCTCTCTCTCCCTCTCCCTCCCCCCCCCACCATGCGCTGATGACATTCAGCTGCCAGATGCAAATTATAACCCTATATTCGTTACGGTGACCTGGCCAGTTTTCAAAGTCCTTTTTTACATGTTTTTATTTGAATTTCCCAGTAATCAGGCAAGATTGTAAGGGCCACTTTGACGGATGAGGAGTGATGTGAGTTACCTTGGATCACACAGGTAGTAACCAAGGTTACCAGGAGCCCTTTGCAAAAACACTAGACCAGCTAAGCAGAGTCGGGGGTGGAGTAGGAAACATATTTCTGTGTTCCTCCCCACACCAGGAAACAGCCTCTGTGTTACTGAACAAAAGCCCTGCCTTCCCAGCATGCAGAGCTTGCATTTGATTATTTCATCAATGCCTCGATGCACCCGAGTACAACATCTGCATCAGAGATAAGTCTGCCCAAAGACAAATTCATTCTCCCACCCCAGGAAGCTCAGGGGCATGTTGCTGTGTAGACACACCAGGTTTGCCCCACTTCCAGCCAATCAGGAGTTCAGATATTGATAACCATCTAATCTCTGAGAAATTTAAAACTAAATAAGGGTTAAAAAAAAATCTTTATATGTCCGGTTTTTAAAGTCTCCATTATACTGAACAGGAAGTTTCCGGAACAATCACGTTAGCAGGAGACCCTTGGAAACTCAAGTGAACTTGAGCCCACAAAGTCTGCCCCGAAGCTGGGCCCGGCTCCTCAGCATCACACTGCATGTAGCATGCTTCACCTAGAACAAAACTGACCAAACGCTTCCTGCCACTGACTTCAGGTGAACTGCAGTTTCTCCTCCATCCCCAGAGAAGGCTCAAGAATGGCAGCGCCTGGCAGCCGGCTTCACTGGGTTCTTTCACCAGCTCTGGAGTGGTGAAGACTCTCTGGCAGGAATATGGTGCTTTAAACACAAAATTTATTCTTTTCTTTTTAGAGACATTCTTCAAGTTGACACCCCCCCCCCCCCCCGCCTTGGCTCAGTGTGAGGATTTGTTATCTAAGTTCATATACGCTCACTCTAACTCACGGGGTGTAAAATAGTCGTAGTTTTTACTTGTTATCCCTCTTTGCCTTAAAAATGAGACTCCTCGTAAGTTTCCTGATTGCCAATTCTGAACAAAACTTGATGCCTTATGAATATGTAGAGGAATTTTGATAAAATGATGTGAATGAGCAGCGCTGCGTGTTCTGAAAAATGTTTCCAGAGCCCCGTGAGACTTCCACACGCTCATGGAAGATGAGGCTTCCTGCAGAGGAGAGGAAAGTGAGAGAATAGGGCATGATTGGATGGGTTCCGGTTACTACGACTTAGCATGAGAAATGCTAAATGCCTTGTGTCTCTCTTTTAATTCTCCCGTGGCTGCAGGAGCCCATGTTCAGTAAGTCCTTCAGCCCAGGTCTGCTCAGCTCTGCACCTGCGTGTGTTAAGTGGGACCTAATTGCAGAGGATAGCCGCTTCCCAGTGCTATCCTTATTTCATTAGCATTCCAGATTGCCTTCTTGGGAGTGACAGTCTTTGGTAATTTGTTTACAGTTGAAGCTTTGCAGATTCTCACTTCCTTAATCTAACAATCTGCTAATTCTTAAAATTGGAGGAAAAAAAAAATTCCTATCAGTCTGCTCATCAGTAGAGACTTAGCTGTCAGGAGCTCTAATGAGGTATGATACTAATTCCAGAATGCTTTTTTTCCCCCCCAAACAGCAGCGACTAGTATATTATGCAGTTTTCTCATGCTTAATTAAAACAATAACTACAATAAATAAAGAAGCCCATTTTGTGATTCTGACCTAATTGCTTTTTAATTGCACTGCTTTTCTTGTTTATTTTCAAAATTTGCTTCTCTGAAGTAGTCATCAGGGACAGTCGGTGTCTGCTGAGCGTTTTTCTCTTCGGTGTGTCTGTTCATGCGAATGGCTGGTCATTGCTCAGCAACTGCTCAGTGTCTGCTTTAGTCCCTAATTGCTAAATGTTGTTAGCCATGGCTGAGCTCCAAAGTTGATTTTTTTAAAATCTATCTCCTTTTCACACTGATTTGCCTTTTAAAATAGATATTATCTTTAATTCTGGGAGCAGATAATTTGTGGCTCTGGTAAACAGCACGGAGAGCTAAAGCATAAAACAAAATTTTATTTTTCATAATGTATCCGTCCCATGGAAGGTGTAGAGATGGAGGGAATTCCTCCCTCCGCTTTGGAAGGTTGGAGTCTTCAGGTCTGCTGAAATAAACTGGCAGTAGACAGATTCCCAGGGGAAAGGACATAGCAATTTATCAATGCGCAGGTGCACACGGGAGCCACACGGAAAGTGAGACTCAGAGGGGCCAAGTGGTTGAAGCTTCGTTAGGGGAGAGGGTAGTGGGGATGTGGGCAATTTTGGAGGAAGAGCCAGTGATTTTTAGGGGAGAGGAGCAGGCCTGGAGAGCAGACAGTAGCCTGGGAGAAGGTTCCTCTGGGCTCAGGGGCAGGTGGCAACAAGTCATGGGAAGGTGAGGGGCGGAACTACACTCTGAACAAGGGTCCTCTTGTTATGCAGATAAAGTCTCAGCTAACAGACCCTGGAAGAATAGTTAAAAGGATAGGTGAAAAATCTGTCCCAGAGTGGTGTCCTGGGTGGTAACTTTTCCTTTCCTTTCCTGCTCTATGAGTCAGTCCTCTCTGCTTAACTTAGATTTCAGAAAGGGGGTCCAAGACAATTGCATGCCTTCTGGATAAACTTCCCTCTGTCAGATAAGGGAACTGCAGAGAAAGCCCTCCTCTGTGCTTCTGAAGGGAAGTGGGTGGGCAGAACAAGGTCAGAGAGAGACCTTGGTTCTGCTGCTTATACCTGAGGTCTTTGAATCTCCTTTGCTCAAAGCACTCAGTGTGCCAAAGCGCCGTAATTTTAGGGTATCATTTTGTGAGCCCCAGCTTAACTGCTAGAGTGGCAGGAACATTCTACAGATGATAAATGCCTGTGTGGAGGGACCTCAGCATGGAGCAAACAGGTCCTTCTTGCTGTCTCACAAGCAAAATGGTTTCATCCTTACAACCACTAGGCATTAAACGTGATCTCTCAAAAACTGTTTTCCTGAAGCCAGAGATGCTTTAGCTGCCTACTCTAGCCTCTTCTCCAAGTAACAGTAGTCACCAGTAGTAACAGTAGTAGTAACAGTAGTCACCAATTTGATAACTAGATGAGTGTCATCAAACCACAATTCGCCTGTTTCTAGCCGTCCTCTCAAGCTGTGAGCACCCCCAGAAGTGTCCATCTCTCGGGATTCTCTGCGAACATTACTCTGTGTGGTGTGGTCTTCAAATCACAGACCATGCCTTGAACAGCTCCCTGTGATAGATTCTGCTGAGCCTGATCCTGCCTTTACTGGTTATTTCTAGTATATGATACTTTAGCATCTCCAATGTAGAGCTGTCCGAACTTTATTTTTATGTATTTATTTGTTTGTTTTATTTTTAGAGTCGGACTTGCTCTGTCACCCAGGCTAGAGTGCAGTGGTATCATCATAGCTCATTGCAGCCTCTGACTCCCAGGCTCCAGCAGTCTTCCCGCCTTAGCCTCTTGGGTAGCTGGGACTACAGGCGAACACCACCATGCTACGCTAGAGTTTTATTTTTTAAAATAGCCATTCAGTGTCCTTTGGTCTTACGTCTTTCTGTAGAGCCCAAACTTGAGAAGTGCCTTGTTGAAATCTGCCTGCACTTTGTAGGCCTGGCGCCTGAACTGACTTCTGTTCCGAGGTAATCCCAGGTTCTTTCACTGCCACTTAAAAGAAAAGACGGGCGTGGATGAGCTCAGGTTCCCGTGCATGGCAGTCTCACCCCACCTTCGGCTGCACCGCCATTGCTTAGGTTACTTGGAGATGGCCTGAGGGTGAGGGGTGTGCATTCCTGCTGTCCAGGGTAGGGGAGAGCGGTCAGTGGGTCCGCTGTTCTCTGTGAGAGCCAACTTGCAAACATCACTAAAAGTACCGCACGCTTGTTGTAGGCAACGTAGAAAATTCGAGAAGAGCAGTGGCACACGGTCGGTTCTGCCCCTCGGAAATCACTACTGTAAATTGTGAAAAGCACATCTCTAGAGGTGTATCTGCATTTGAGTAGAAATGGGATTTCACTGTTTTAAAACACAATTTTTTTAAAACATGTTAGAAAGATGTTCTCAATATGTTACTTTTTGCTGAATTCTTTCATCTCTTACAACGTAACTCCGATTGTGTTTTGCTATTTCCTTATGTCCCTCTGGCGCTTCATCTCAGCACAGGCCAGCAGCTGCTGCGGACACCAGTTAATCACAGTGCGTCATCCCGTCGCGTCAGGCTGCTATCCTCTCCATGGCTGAATGAGCCATGGCTGGTCTGGGGTCATCATTCAGAGGATGATCTTTCTCTTCCTTCAGGTGTCAGCGGAAGCAGTGGAGGGTAGATCTGCCAGCCACCAGTGTGGTGATCACATTTCACAATGAAGCCAGGTCGGCCCTGCTGAGGACAGTGGTCAGGTGAGGCCAGAAGATGCCACATATCTGCCACCTGTCGCATCTTACGGGAGGTATTACCTGTCAGGGACACTAGACTCGAGCTGTGTCCCAGATGTGTTCAGGCCAGGGCTGCCCATGGGGGCTGCAGACGGGGTCACTTCACTGCTTAGCAATGGGGAGTGGCAGATAGCTCCTCCAGCCAGGAATTAGGGCCATGATATGAGAATCCCCCACCCCAAGTGGTACCCCTAAAAGGCCCACAACCTTTATCTTTTTGTCTTTTCTCAGTGTGCTTAAGAAAAGCCCGCCCCATCTCATAAAAGAGATCATCTTGGTGGACGACTACAGCAATGATCGTGAGTACCGAGACGGTTTAGCCCCTGTGTCTGGCCCTCCTCCTGGGCCCTGCCTCCCTCCAGTGAGGGAGCTAATGAGGCATGAACCAGCCAGATTCAGATCCACAGAAAAGAGAGGTGCCTGTGCGATACCCCAGGAGACAGTCGGCCCTTAGATGATTGAGAATTGCTATGCTCGAGTGCAAAGCCCTTTATAAACTCGAGGTTCAAAATGCTCTGCTTCTTTTCTTTTCCTAGCTGAGGACGGGGCTCTCTTGGGGAAAATTGAGAAAGTGCGCGTTCTTAGAAATGATCGGCGAGAAGGTAAGACTCTTTTTTTAATTCACTACC
>RJWJ010030664.1:0-19748 GCA_004363605.1 Indri indri | reverse complement strand
AGAAAAATGAATTAATTATTACTTGAGAAACACACGTTGAAAACCAAATGGTTTCACACCCAGAGACACAGAGGTGGCAATCCACGCACGGAAGAGGCAGAGTCCTTGTGGGACAAAACTGCAACCGCAGCCCGGGAGGCTGGGAGTCCACTGTGCCCCTCCCGACAGCAGGCGTAACCACCGCACGGCAATGACCAACGGGCCTCAGAACCCCCTTCTCGCTCGTCTCATTCGGAACATCAAAGGGGCCGTCTAATGCTCTCGAGCTGAGTTCACATTTTACACATAAAGAGATGCCCGCTGTCGTCAGTGGGTTATTTATTTACCAAGCTCTTCGGCTAAGCCCGGAAGAAAGAAAAGCGTCCAAACAATGAGGATAATCGGAGGCTTTGGTGGACTGCAGGAGCACAGCGAAGCGAAATGTGCACTGACCTGAATCCACAATGCGAACCTCCTCCCCCGGGGAGGACAGAAAGGAAGAGGGAAAAGAAAGAGAAGAAAAGAAAGCAAAGACGCTCTCTGAGTTGTCTGTCCCCCAGGCTGCTTGTACCCACGGCCGAAGCTCTGAATCTGCTTTCAACGTCTCCTTTATGCATTTTCGAGCCAAAGGGAAGTTGTGAGGCCACCGACTCACAGGGGCTGCCACGGCCGCTCAGCAGCCAGGCATGGCACTCAGGCCCCGCCTGAGTGCCTTGGAAGGTGGCCCACAGGTGCATGAGGAGAAAGGCCCACCGTCGGGCAACTTACCGCCACAGAGAACTTTCCAGGACCTTCCCCATGTCTGCATGGTAGTACTTGGTCAGGATCAAGATCACCTGTGGTGTAAACAGAAAGAGAAAGGCGGAAATCAGTGGGTTTCAAGGTTCTCGAACAGAGAAATGATGACATCACTCCCTGCAGGATTTGGGGCCTCTGGCAGTGCAGCTTCCTGGGGCCGTTCTCGCTCCGTGGTCCCGGAGGCTCCAGAGCACTGAGACGGGGCGTGTTTGTTTCTGCTCTGCAAACTCGCACCTGCTCTTCCCAATGACTCGGGAACATCCCAGTCCTAGTCGTTGCCACTTGGTGGGAACAATTCAAACCCAGCCCCGATGATCCCAAGCTGTGGCGAAGTTTGGTGGTGGTCCCGGTGTGGCACTAAGGTGGGCTCTGTCTCCACGGTCACGTCACAGAATCCCCTGAGCCTGCCGGAAACAGCTGCCCAGGCTGCCACCCAAGACCAGAGCAGGTCCCTGCGGTCCGTCACTACTTGCAGGGTGGCGGCTGACAGCAGGGCAATGACGGCGGGCTGCGATGGAGGGAGAACAGCCAGGACACCGGAGGGGTCCACAAGTGACTGATGGCACACCCGCTGCTGTCACTGAGTTACTCACTCACCACACACACCCGACCCTGCCTCACGCGGCCGTTTGCATTTCAGGCCTGTGTGGAAAATGCAACTATTTACAAAAAGGAAAATAAATGTGTTTAAGAGCCACCCAAACGTTCTTCAAAACAATCATGTGAACATAAAAAAACAAAAAGGAAACACGGATTCACCAGCCATGGTGGGAAAAGATTTCCCCGATTGCTGCACCAGCCACTGCGTTTTCACGTGCATCGAATTCCATTTCCCCACTGCCAGGCCCTGTCAGCTGTTCCTGGCACTCCGGTCGCCAGGGGACCCCAGGAGGCAGAATGGGAACAGCCTCGGGTTGCCATGTAGCTGTTAGCCCAGTTAGTTTGGGGTCACCACACCGGCCGTCCCCAACAGTCCTTTTCTCCATGAGAACAGAGCTTTCCCGCGAGGCCTCAGGGGCGTCGTGTCCACAGCCGGCAGTTTGGCTGACAACTGTCTTCCCTTCCCGGGTGATCAGAGCAGGGGAGATGGGAAGAGAGGATGTCAACCGAAAGGGGACAGCGAGCATCTCAGAGGCAGGGATGATTAAAAGACCACCTGAGGCCTTGTCAACTGAGGGGAGAATGGCTGTGCTTGCTCGGGAACAAAGCAGTTTTCCCCCCGCCAGCTCCTGCTCACGGCCTGCCGGCGTCGGAGGCAGCTCCTCCGAGGAGGGAGGAAGCCGACAGGGTGTGGATTTCACATATTGATTTATATTTTATATAGTCTCACTGTTCCCAGCGGGATTTCGTGGCGCCTGAGTGTGGCAGCTGGAAGGGGCCTCAAAGTCTGTTCGATCAGCCCCATCCAGGGTGCGATCCTCGGCCCACTCTGATCCTGATGGAGCAGTGAGACCTGGCCCTGCTGGCACTCCTGCAGCGGGGAGGGCTCACCTCCAGGGCGGGGGCTCACCTCGACAGGGCACGTGGCCCTTCTGTGGACTGCTCTGGTGAGGGACCCACCCTTTGGGAGGCTGAGCGCCGTCTCCCAGGGACTCCTGCTGGCATGTGGACCCAGCAAGACCCCTTCCACCTCCCCTTCTCACAGGGGAAGATTCCTCACTGGAGCCCATCCCTCATTCTAACCCCAGCCGTTCTGGGCCTTTGCGCAAAGCTGTCCCTCATCCTGGCATGCTCTTCCCCAATCTCAGCCCTAGTTCCTTGGTTAATTCCTGCTCAGCCTTCAGAACTCGGTTGGATCCACACCGCCTCCAGGAAGTCTCCCAGACCCCTGCTGCCCAGTTCAGTGCCCCCTCCCTACTCCCCCCAGCTCCTGCACAGCTCCCAGGGTCTGTTTCCACCACTGGGTGACAAGCCTTTGAGGGTGGAGACTTGTTTTATGTCCCCAGCATTAGGCACAGCCCTGCCCTGTAACAAGCCCTCAAACCGCTCATTGGAAGAAACTCAGGGGGCTTTACCCAAAGTAACAACAACACAGGGAAGCCGAGCAGAGAGAGTGCCCAGGGCACGGGGCCTCCACCCCCAGCTCTGGTCCTGCATTCACAAGCCACACCCTCCGCGCTTCCTGCTGGGGCACAGAATCGCTCTACTGGCTTCACGTCAACCAGCTAAGCCAATGGGAGCTTGGGACCCTGTCCTTGGCCAGGGCTAAAACAAGGAGGTCACCCAGAAGGGCTGGTGCTGGAGGGGCCAGGCAGCAAGGCAGCCCCTCTACCGTCCCTCACTCTGCAGATGGCAGAGAGAAGGACCCCCGGTGGGGCCAGACCACCCTGGTTCCGTGCCTGGCTCTGCGCTTACTAGCAAACCCTGCAACCTCGGTGCACCTCAGTGTCCTGACTGACGTGACGGTGAAGATTAAATATTCAGTAGCAAGAAGTGGCCCCCAAGCCGCAGGAACCACTGTTGTTACGGAAAATCGTGGCTAACACTGGCCGGCGTCAGCCAGGCACCCCCGCGCTGGCGCCGTGCGACGCGGTGCGCACGTCCACTCCCACACAGCCCCAGGAGCACTGCGAGGTATTAGCCCTGTTTTACAGATGAAGAAACTAAAGCAGAAAGTGCTTATTTTGCCAAAAACTACACATTCAGTAAGTGGCAGAGTGGAATTTAATCCCAAGCAATTTGACTTCGAGCTTGGGCTCTCCACTGCCATGCTGAAAGCCTATGTTTTCAGAAGAAACTTCTATTAAAAGTGGTTTCAAAGAACTAAAAATTATGACGTGCCCTTCTGGGTCCTCAGCTAACAGCTTTGGAAATGAGATATCCCAGGGACAATTTTCCCAGTCGCTGGTGTGTTCCCATAGCTGTGGGATGCTTTGATCTGAGTGGGGAAAAAATCAGGAATGCGAGTCAGGGCTGCAGGATCTAGCTGGTGCCAAGGGGCTCCTCCCATCCTGGCTGCCGGAGCCCACAGCCCACAGGAATCCTTCGCGGAGGTTGTGAACGTCCAAGCAGAAGACAAGGAAACAAGAGCTACCACTGCCCAGGGGAGCACAGGCCACAGAGGTCACTCGTTACTGCGACAGCCCCTCAGGACTCCCACGTCACCTGTGTCTCTTCTTCTCACTTCAGGTCCTCCTGGCCCTGGGGGTGGCAGTGCAAGGATCTGTCCCCATTTTACCTACATGGGATATGCGCCCGTGGGGAGCCAGGGTGCTGGGCGCCCACTCTGTGCTGACTCAGCCCAGCCCGATGGGGTGGGGAAGCTACTATTGCTCCCATGTCACTCCTGGGGAAACTGAGCCACAGAGCTGCCACATGACCCACTTGGCATTGCACACAGCAGAGCCAGGAGCTCCGGTGCCCGAGTCCAGGGTCTGTTTTTCGCTGTTCCCCCCACCCCTCTGTGATGTCTGCCTTCCAGGCACGGGACACGCAGACGCTCAGACTCCTCTGCACACGCATCTCCCAGGTGCAGCCCAGCAGCCCCCACCTTGAAAGGCCAACCCAGGACTCCAGTCGAAATTCAGACTCCAGAACTCCCAAACCATCCACACCCGAGGCTGCTGGGCTGTAATCTTCACGAAGCCAGGGACTCAGCCCACTCCACTCCCCGCAAAATCCCCAGAGCTTAGCACGGAAAGGAATCTCAAACCACCTTTGTTGAGTGAATGAATGAGTGTGCGAGCCCCTGAGTAAATGAATGAGCACCCTGCACAGCAGCCGATGCAGAGAAGAAACAGAACCTGTCCTTCCTGCCCCGTCCCAGCCAACCCCCCGACATCTGGGCATTCCCTGCAGAGCCTGCACACCTGGGCCACCTGCTCCTTCTGACACCCAAGGGTGCAGAACATGCCCTGTTCTGGAGACCCACAGCTCTCAGAGCTATGCAACCCTCCCTTGGGGGAGGGGGCTCGAGAACTTGGTGGGCATGCAGCCCCACCCTCCTTAACCCAGGGAGAGCCCACCAAGGTGTGCCCCAACCTGGAGTGCTCCAGGAAGCCAAGACCAGGGGGTTGGCCTGAGCTCGGTTTCATGCTCTGCCGTCACCATCTTGGATTTCTTGAAAACGTCTGAACCAGGGCCCTGTGTTTCCCTTTGCAATGGACTCTGTCAGTGATGCCACTGGCCCTGGGGACAGTGCCGCTCCTCAGATGGCGGCCCGTCTCCACGTTCCTCCAGCCCTGATGGTTAGAGGGCGTGTGTCTGCTGGACACCACGTCCTTACCCAGCCCGCTGGGCAGCCGCCTCCCTGGTGAGGGTAGAGGGGCGTCCAGGGAGGGCCGGAAGGAAGCCAGCGTGTCAGACTCAACAGCAGAGCTCACTTTGGAAGAGGGGAAACTGAGGATCAGAGGAGGGAAGCGGCTTCAGTGGGGACAGACCCTGGTCCCCAGAGGTCCCCATCCAGGGCCGGGCCCCCAACCCACAGCCCCTGGCTTTACTCCAGGGAAGCGCTGCTCCCTCACCAAGGAGCGGGTGTGGCTGAGAAGCAAGAGAAACCTGCAGGCCACGCGCTCATGGAGAGACCCTCAGGCGGGCAGCGGGTCAGTCTCAGTCAACACAGCTGCCCCCGGCCCAGGGCGCATTCAATGCCAGGCCCCGCACGGATGCGCAGGGGGCTGTTCTGCCCTCGGTGAGCTGTCAAACGCACATGAGGGCCCTGGGCCTGCATCTCAGAGCTCCCAAAAGGGGCTCTCGGTGACAGCTCCGCAGGTCCAGGGAGCCACGGCAAGCCAGCCGAGGGCCCTCAGGGCAGATCTCTGTGTTGCTCTGAGAGGCTGGCGCAGAGGGGGCCGTGGCAGAGTCGTTAGCATCCCCACCGCAAATGGCATTAACAGGAGTTCAGCGTTGTCTCACCAGGTTGCAGCTGGCACTCCTCAGACCCATTCACATAGAACAAAGAGGGTGTGGAGGGTGCCATGACCCAGGGCCTGTCAGTTAAGCCCTCTGTGCCTCAGTTTCCTCATCTGTGAAATGGAGCTACTTCCAGCTCAGTGCCCTCAGAAGGCTGCTAAAGTGTATGCTCCCCTCTTCCCGCCATCCACACAAACTCACACCAGAAATCGGAGCACAGATGCCTGAGGCTACCCTCTAGCTCCCTGAGCAGCCACTGGCACGTTTCTAAACCCAAGCGGGACTCGGTTTCCCCATCTATAAAATGAAGGAGCTGCTCCCTTCCAGAACTCAGAGCCCATGGTTGCAGGACCCTGAAATATTATGAAAACTGTTAAATTTCAAATAACCTAATGATATATCCCAAGAGTTTTCAATATGCCATCTGTGTGGGCTAGTCCACAGGATCCTTCCTCAGACGTAACGGCACCACCCGGGAGGTCAGCTGCTCCACAGTCCCGGGGTGGCATTTACCATTCACTGCGAGGGCAAGTTCGTGGCACATCCTGTGACACCCTGAGCCCTTCCCCTCTGTTACTATCCGGGCGTCCGACTTAGCAGCGCAGTGAAGGCTCGAGGTACAAGCCCTTTGCAGAGAGATGCACTGAGCTGCTGTGAGGGGTCTGCCCTGCCCTGCATGAGGGGCCCGCCTGCTATGCAGGCACTCTTGGTGCTGCCTCCTCAGATGTGCCCGTCACAGGACGAGAAACAAAACACATCCCAATCACCTCTAATTTAGGGCCTTGAGCCTTCAGAACTGCCAATGGGAAATGATCCTGAGCAGCCTGTGTGCCCTCCAAGGGCCAAGAACAATCAGAAAGAAAGAAATGCTCAGGTCAATCCACTTGTCAATCAATAAACACGTGGCACCAAATAATAACAACAGCAACAAGGCAGCAAGAACCTAGTTAATTGTGAACTCCAAAATCAACATCCCATTGTACAAAGGGAGAACTTAGGGTTGTCCCACGAGGCCCCCGAAGGCTCCCTGAGTCACTGCCGTCCTCCTGGCCAAGCTGGACAGCCGGCTAGGCATGGTGGGGCCGGGGGCCGCCTCCCTGCAAGGTGGCACAGGCTTCCCGGGAGCTCCCAAAAAGGCAGACCCGGGTCAGGCCCCCCAGACTTGCTGCCTCAGAGGTGGCTGCTCGCTCTCTGCTAAACCCACCAGGAAGCTGGGCTGCCCCTGTCACTCAAGAGCCCGGTTCTCTCCATCCTCACCGCCACTGACCCTCCCTTGGAGACCTGAATCCAAACACACACCGCTCCCCCCCCCAGCCACAAACTCACCTGTGTCACCCCAGGCCTTTGTATGTGAGGATCCCTGTGCTTTCGCCCTCTGCCCCTCCACACTGACTCCCTCCAGCTCATTCTAAGGCCACTTCCTCCTGGAAGCCTTCCCTGACCACCCTGTGCGCTCCAGGAGGGGACGAGCTTCGTGGGCCTTCGTCACCATCACTGCTGTCTCCCAAGCTTAGCCATGGGCTGTCACCTGGGAGAGCCCGGTTAACAGCCCGGTTAACAAGTGCACACTGGCTTGGAAATGCCAAGGCCAGCTCCTGGGAGGCCCGTCCCACCCCCACCCCACCTGCCCACTTGTCCAGGTGTGGATGTTGGCTCTGCAACACGTAAGAAACCCCATGAATGAGGCCACGGGCAGCGGCCTGCTGGAAGCCTCCGATGTGCCTTGCTGGTGTAGACCGAGTCACTTGGCCTCTCTGGGCCTCAGTGTCTTCACTTGTCCAGGGGACTGTGCAGGACTTGGCCAAATTTAAGCTCCAAGTCAGTAGCTCTACACGCCACAGCAGGAGCTGGAGAGCTACTCATCCTAGGACCACCTCACCCTGACACTCTGCCGCGGGTGGAGACCTGGCACGCAAGCTCCCACGCTCCCGGGACCGGGGAAGAGCGGCAGGTGGGACGGGCAAGATCAAAACTTGCTCATGAAGGAGCCCCTTCCCAGGACCCTCCGACACACTGCTGGTGCGAGTGTCAGTGACCCACCCACAGTGGGGGCAAATGCAGAACAGCCAACAGAAGTGCAAGCCCATTTACCTGGGCCTGGCGCTCCTGCTTCCGGGCAGTGACATCGCTGATGCCCTTGTGCGTGGGAAGTGGCAGGTGCCAAAGTCGTTCACTGCAGCACTGATTGTAATAGCTACAGACCAGAAACAACCGCCACAGCTCCCAGCAGGGCCTGGAGAAATTGCCCCCTGAGGGCACGCGGTACAGCGGCAGGGTAGAGGACGGTCCCCCGGGAGGGGCCGAGGGAGCGGGAGGAGCCGTGCGGCACACGCCAGTGTTAGCAAAAGGGAGGGGTAGAGCCCACTTTTAAGTGGCTAAAATGATGAATTTTATCTCAATTAAAAAAACGACAGTGGGTACGGACCCGTGTGCATGTCTGCCTGAAGATGCGTGAGGGAACGCCAGAAGGACATGGGAAACACCACGCCTGATCGTCTTGGGTGTGGGGAGGTGAGGAGAGACAACAGGAGGGAAAGGAGGTTTCAACTAGAGGCTCTTCCCTGTTTGCATCATTTTGAACCATTGACTGTATCACCTAATCCGAAAAGATTTTTAAAATAAAGAAAGAGAAATGCCTCCTTCCAAAGCCCCCATTCCGCCTCCCCGTCAGCAGGCCCAGGAATGCAGGTGGCTTTTCTTATACGGACAAGCCACCCACATCAATCCTTCTGCTGCTTAAGATTCCAGCAAGGGGAGCCACATGGGGTGTTGGGGCTGAGCTGGTCACTGGGGTTTACTTTGACCCTCCGAACTACTGTGGCTGCTGCGGTTAGGAGCCTGGACGCAGAGCACCACAGAGCAGGCTTCCGCAGACCGCCTGCTCGTCCCCCAACTGCAGACATCAGGGACACGTGCTTGTGCATGTGCACGTGTGTGTCTGTGTGTATGTATGTGTATGTGTGTGCACATGTATACATGCATGCCTATGTGTGCCTGTGCATGTATGTCTGTGTGTGCACATGCACGTATGTGCTGCAGGAAACAGAGCCACTCCAGTGTGTGGCCAGTCAAATGGATGAGGCTGGGGTCCACCAGCACTTGCATCTGGCCACCGCCTTTCTCCCTAGTGGCCTCCAAAACTCAAGACAGATGCTCATTTTCATGCTGATGGGGCTGGCTCTCATGGCAGGGAAAAGACAAATCCTGATGGGAGCATTCAGTAGGTGCTCAAAAATGTCTTCTTCCTTTCTTCCCCAGAGAAGGCACTTGAGAAATGTGATCCTAAGTAAGCTGGGTGCCTGGGCTGGCTGGGCGGGAAGCCCTGCTCCCTCGGGAGCACTGGGGGCTGGACCAGGAGATGGTGGCCGAGGCCAAGCCGGGAGCTGGAGTGCGTCCCCTCCAAGTGGGAACGGAAATGGCCCAAGCTGTCCACCCTTCATGAGGGCCACGCTCACACAGACCCTTTGACTCCTGGTACAGGGCAGGGCGTCGGCCCCATGGAAGAGAACAAGGCTTTCCCGCCTGCAGACGAGGGCCAGGGAGAACGCACATTCGCCATTCACGGCGCCATCCTCCCACCTCCCAGATCAGACAGAGCCTCTCCGAGACAGCAGAGCCGAGCTCAGAGCACGTCGGCCTGAGGCCGAGACCGAGGCTCTTTCTGGAACAGCACCTTGGGGAGCTCTCCAGGGGCTTCCTGCTGGCCCCTCCCCCAGGCCCCTCCCCATCCCAGGCCAGCTGGGCTCAGCACCGGTGCCCCTCACTGCACCGAGACATCCTCCATGAGGAAATCAATCGCATTTAAGAGAAATTGATTCTGCATTTATTTACCAAGAAGAAGAACCTTGTTTCTCTCTGCTAAAGACCACTGAGGGGAGGGGTGGGGGGATCTTATTAGGCTCAAAAAGCCACACAGAGGGTGCTGGCTCTTCAAGGGACAAGGCCTGGGTCAATGCCACTGCCCACCCTGAAGACACCAGGGCTGCGGCTCAGGCCACCAGCCCCACCCAGGCTCACTCCTGCTCCTGCCCAACCCCCCGAGCACCACCCACCCTGAGCCTGCCCCACGGAACCCTTCTTGCTGCTCCAAGCTTGGAACCCACAAGTGCCCCCAAAGCCTCCCTGGAAGGCTCTCCCTCCCGAGGGGTACTTGTCAAAGCTGCGGGGAGCACAGAGCCTGTCCCTCCAAGAACCTGCAGAAGCTGAGCAAGACAGCCTGGGTCCCCCTCCCGCCAAATCCCTGCCCCATGTGAGCACACAGTCCCGCTGCCTCGGGGCACCTCCGCACAGGAACCCTGTCTGAATCCTGGCCCTCCGAAGTGCCCACCGCGTGTGCCTGGGCAAGCCACTTAGCCACTCAGAGCTGACGTGAAGAGGAAGGGAGCTTGGCGTGTGGCGTGTCCAGAGGAAGCAAGCCACTCAGGGTTAGGGTTGGCGTTAAGGTCAGGTTTGGGCGAAGGCTAAGGTCAGCGTTCAGGTTAGGGCTAGAGATTAGAGTTAACACTAGAGTTAGGGTTAGGTTTGGTTTAGGGGTGAGCACAGGGCTAGAGTTAATGTCAGGCTTCGTGTTAGGTTTAGAATGAATGCTAAAATTAGAGTTATGCTTAGTCTTAGGCTTTGGGTTAAGATTAGGGTTAAGAACAGGTTTAAGGTTTTTGTAAGAGACAGGGTTACAGTAAGTGTTAGTTTAGGGTTGAGATTAGTGTTGCTACTTTACATAGTTTCTTTGTGAAACTATTCCATCTAGCAGGTTTGGTATAACTTGTTTTGTGACATATGTGAGAAACACTATGTTTAGCAGTCTAGTGTAGTCTATGCTATTGTATATAGTAAAATAATCCATGAGATGTTTGTTGAATGAATAAATCAATCAATGATAAACCCACCTCTCCACCACCTGAGGCACGTCTGCCCACCTGTAAGCCTGTCCTCCTTTCTCCCCTGGCATAGGCCCTGCCCCTCTCCACCCACTCAAGTGGTAGACCTTCTTACTGGGCTAGCCTAGGTACCACCTCTTCCAGGAAGCCTTCTGGGGTGTCTCCAGCCCAGGGTGCTGGCATTTGATTACACCTGCTTTTCCCAAAGCAGGCATGAGCTGGAGTACTTCGTCTTTGAGCCTGGGCCCCTAGCCCCTGGCCCCTGCTCTGCCTGAGGCCCAGCTCCAGGGAGAGGTCTGTTGCAGGAGAAGGTACACAGCCTCAGAGCCAGCGGGACCCATGCAGGAATGCTCACTGTTCTGTGGCCTTCCACTCGCTCTGGCACTATGTCCTTGTCTGCACTGCGGTGGGGAGGTTGGGGAGGATCCCGTGTCCCCAGGGTGGCTGGATGAAGTGTGACACGTGAGCAGAGGGCCTGCAGAGGGTGCAATGCAGACAGGAGGGTGTGTGTCTCCCGCGCACCTGCTCCATGCCGGCCTCTTTCTTGCCACCGTCGTGTTGAAACAGTATTGAGCCGCTCCGCCCTAGGCCACGTGTGAGCACTTCAGAGCCTTGCCTCATTTAATCCTCCCACAGCCCATGCTCCCGTGGGCCGTTCGTTCCACTTGGGGGAAGCTGAGGCACAGACGGGGAGGTGCCTGCCCCAGGCACGCAGCTCGGAAGTGAGGGCTGGGCCTTGGGCTGGCACCTGACTCCAGTGTGCAGCCTGGAGCGCCAAGGAGCCGCCTCCGCAGGGCCTGCTGGGAGGAAGGCCCTTGGTCCGGAGAGCTGGGACAGATGGTGACAAAGTAAGCTTCCCGCTGTGACCACAACTCATGCCTCAGCCTCCAGAGGTGCCTCATAAACAGGCTTTAAAGCCACTCCTGTCTCAAGGGACACATCCCTGGCCCCACACACACGCCCGGCCCCTGGGCCCCAGTGCTGGACAGCAGCTGACACCGAGGCTGGGCCAGCCCTGGAGACTGAAGGTCCTACCCGCCCTGGGAGCCAGTCCGCGGCTCAGGGCCATACTGGGGGCTGCCCGGCAAATGCCACGCTCACCCCCACCACTGAGCTCACGCCGTGAAATCAACAGCCACTGGAGGGTCCCTGTTAGGCCTTCCGTCGGCTTTGCACAGGGTGTTTTATAGTTCCAATTTCAGATCGCGCCGCAGTATATTTCACCCCTCCACTGAGAGCCCCCGTCTGACCAAAAAGCTACCCTGGGCGTGATTTACCCGCAAGGCCTCAAAACCACCACACGCACTTGAGCCCGCAGCTCCAGGCCCGGCAGAGAGCGCAGGGCGACCCACCGCGTGGGCAGGGAGCACGAGGAGCTCCCCCCGGCTCCCCCAGGCAGGGTCTTCTGTCCTCGCCTCTGCAGGAGGCAGTCGGCGAAGGTCTGTGGACAGGACCACGACACTCCAGGCAGGCACGGGGACGCTGGCTCACCTGGAACATGCCCTGCCTGCCCGCTGCGTGCCCACAGGGCAGCCAGGCTGTTCCCTCTGTCCCTCCCCTCACCTGGCAAATGCCCTCCTCCTAGGGACTCACTGCAGGCACCCCTGTCCGGGGAGACTTGTGGAGCCCACTCCCCACCTCCACTCAAAGTTGGTGGCTTCTCCGGGGTCCCACAGACCCTGGATGTTGTGGGTTGAATGGTGGCCTCCCCAAAAAGATATATCCAACCAGAACCTGTGAATGTGACCTCATTTGAAAAAAGGGTCTTTTCGGATATGATGAAGTTTAGCATCTTGATACGAGCTCATCCTGGTTCTGCAAATGCAATGACAGGTGTCCTTATAACAGACACAGAGGGGACAGCCGTGTGTACACTGAGCAGAGAGTGGAGTGATGCAGCCGCGAGCCAAGGGTCCCCAGGACAGCTGGGAGCCACCAATGCCAGGACAGGTGCCTGGAACAAATTCTCCCGCAGAGCCTCAGCGGGAACCAGCCTGCCTGCTGTGCCCTGTGCTCAACTTCCAGCCTCCAGAACTGTGAGGCAATTAATTCCTGCTGTTGAAGCCACTCGCTTTGCTATTCTTTGCTGTGGCAGCTCGAGCAAACTGACACATGCACGTGCCCATATCACAGGCAAGGTCACTGAGGCTCAGCTTGCCAGAGCTGACACAGCTGGGAACTAACAAGGCTGGGGCCCCCACCAGCAGCCCAGCTCCCAGGGGCCCTGCCGTCCCTGCCACGTTTGGCCTGGGGAAGACGTGAGGGCCCCACCTTGGGCCGTGCTGTCCAGGGAGCGGGCATAGCTCAGCGTCCATCAGTCACACACCTTTCCCAGGCATGAAACCCGCTGTTTAAAAAAAGAGAGTTGAGAACTGAGCTGGGAAAGACCCCCATAAATCAAAATCTGTCAGCAGAAAATAAATGTGCGAACGTCACTGATCTGTGGAAAATTGCGTTTTTACATCAAATCTGTTTAAGGGATAATAATGTGTATTTTAATAGGTGGGTCTTGGTAGACTTTTCCACCCCAGCTATCATTTGGAAACAGCGTTTACTCTCCATTTCTCATGACTTGATTGACTTTTTTTTTTTTTTTTTTTGAGACAGAGTCTCACTCTTTTGCCCGGGGCTAGAGTGCCGTGGCATCAGCCTCGCTCACAGCAACCTCAAACTCCTGAGCTTAAGCGATCCTCCTGCCTCAGCCTCCCGAGTAGCTGGGACTGCAGGCATGTGCCACCATGCCCGGCTAATTTTTTCTATATAGTTTTAGTTGTCTGATTAATTTCTTTCTACTTTTAGTAGAAACGGGGTCTCACTCTTGCTCAGGCTGGTCTCGAACTCCTGAGCTCAAACAATCCTCCCGCCTCGGCCTCCCAGAGTGCTGGGATTACAGGCATGAGCCACCGCGCCCAGCCCTGATTGACTTTTAATTTCACCCGTCCCTCCTTCTTAATAGTCACTGTAAGTAAAATGATTAATGAAATTATAAGATTCTTTTTTGGGTGATTTTTGTTTTTTGGGTTTTTTTGTTGGTGTTTTTTTGCCATTGCTATTCAGATTGATGCTCTTGTGCTTCTACCTGGAAGGGCTGGCATTTTTCACATCTATTTATGGCAATAAAAGGGAATTGGATAAGCTGTGATGTTGTTGGTGCTGAGCCTCTTTCAACATAAAAAGTGCCTGGGATATCTCCTGGAGGTGCGTGGAAATTGCTGATCCTGTTCTTAAGACAGAAATCCCTCCCCAGGCTCCCAGTTCTCCCCCTCCCTGCCTGGATCCCGCCAGACAACCACATGTTCATTACCTCTAAGAGCTTCCCTGTGGAAGCGGCGCTGCCTGTCAGCACGGAGGTGCCGGGCGCAGAGCAAATGCGCTGCCTCTGGCAGGGCAGGAGGTGGCAGAGGAAGCCATTGGCTGCACCCCACTGGCAAGGCCCAGATTGGGCCACGGCAGCCCCTGTTTCCAGAAATGGCCGTTGCTGAGACACCTTTGGGGGCCTGTGACTCTCCCAATCCTCTCTCCAGCCAGGCTCTGGGCAGCGGGGCAGCCAGGGACCAGGGGGAGAAAAATCATCACTTTCACGTTCTGAATGTCTGAGATTAACTATTTTAAGAAAACCATTTTAAAAATAACTTTTGGCGATTTCTAAGAAGCAAGTGTCTGCAGCTGTCGTCAGCACAAATTTTCTAAGCATGCTGCAGCCTGAAAGAACACAGAACTTTCGTAGAGGTCTTGGTAGAAATCCTACACACAAAGCAACATATTTCTAGTGAGTCCCTTGCCCTGCTTTAAGAATCCCCAAAGCCTCAGGGTCTGGCAGTTTCTGCCTCATTCCAGCCGTGTGGCTCTGGGCAGGGGTCCCAGGTCTCCGATGCTCGGGCATTCTGTCTGCACAACAGACACCCATCAGAGCTGCAAGCTCGCTGTGAGGAGCGTCTGGCGGGCAAACAAATCCCACGTGAACCGCAGCCATAGCCCAGGAGCCTAAGCCACGCGTCGCCATGATCGCAGCTAAACCGCCTTTAGTGTGCACACCTCACAGGATGGGCACTCCCCACCTCCCGGAGTCGCTTTGAACGCTTAGCCGGGCGCGTCCCCCTGCCCTCCTACCCCTCCATGCCAGCGCCGCCCACTGGGAACACACAGGCTGCGTCTGCTCCTGGGACCTCTCACCTGACAGCAATCCTGACCTCCTTCAGGCCCACTCAAGGCTCAGCTTGCCCCAGCTCTTGCTGAACCTGCTGCAAACCAATAAGTTAAGGAGTAAGCCACAGCACACACGCAGTTTCTGGAAGAATCCTCCCTTGTCAGGTAAGTCCACACGCAGAGCTAGCCCCTACTCGAGTTTGCCGCCCTCCACCCTGGTGTCCCAGGCACCGTCCCAAGCACAGGATCTGGGAGGCAGCAGAACTCACAGTCCCCGTCCACATCTGTTTCACGTGCATGTGATCAGCACACAAATTACACAGATAAAACCAAGAGTGTGTGTGTTATGATATTGGAGAATTCAGGGGCATCCAAGAAGAGGCTCTCTTTTGCTACCTATCTCAGTTGAGGGCAATTAAAAATGCCAAGAATGGCAGGTGCCCATGGTGGACGATGGGGCAAGAAGAGGAAATGTGATCTTTCCTCTAATGAAGAGTCCCAGAACAGTCCAGGCCTGGGTGGGACAGACCTGCCCATGGCTGAGTGAGTGAGGCGGGCAGGCGGCCTGCAGGGAGGGGCGGAGATCAAGAAGGCCGTGTGCAAAGCCTGGCACGCAGGTGTTCTCTGTGCAGTGGGGAAGGGGAGGCACCCCATAAGGTGCATTAAACTGTCTGAATGGACTCCCCAACAATACACATTAGCCTCTAAAGAAGCAACTGAGCGAATTTCAACAGAGACATTAGTTTCATTCAAGGTGACTTTCAGCGAGCAAATTGGTTCCATCTGCATGGCCGTGAAGAGACACCATCCCTCCCATTTATATGTGATATAAATACACCTGTAGCAAACAAAAGTGGCCCCAGATTCTCCACATAGTTCAGGTTAGTATAATTATAACTAAAAGCACAGGGAAAAAATATATCCTTCTTCATGAAAAGTGGAGTCTGTTGCAACTCGTTTGGCAAGAAGAAAATGGTGGAAGGGTTAAGTTTCTGGACACAAAAACAAGATCTTCATTTCTGAAATCTAATTTCAAAGATCTCCCCAGGGTGAGCTCAACATATCTTCCTCCGAAGGACGAGGATGGGAACGATTCTGCTGGGACCCAAACATATGGCTGAATTGTGCCTTAAGACTATCAGACAGAAGCCGCCCTTCGCCGGACGACTTGTCATTAAACAGACCTGTCAAGTCAGGCTCCCCTGTAAACTTCCTTGGCTGGTTTAGCTAAACCACAAGCTTGGCATTTCATTACCAGCCGTGGCGGAGGGCATTTTGCCATCCTGGGTGGAGGAGCGCCCTGCCGCCATCCCATCGGGGCTTAAAACAGAGCCATCTCCATCAACTTGACAAAGACAAAAAACCTGAATTAAGAGCCCTGTCTAAAATTAACAGTGATCGAAAGTTAATGATGGAGCAAATTTGGCAGAACTGTTTCAACATGCATCACAATGTGGTCCCAGCTTTCAGATGGGAAGCTGACGTGATAAATGCCACCGAGATCCAGCTGAGAGCGCGGCCATGTGGCTTCTTCTGCTAGAATCAGACCCTTGGCAGAGGGTCTGATCTTGTCGCCACCATCACATCCCAGCTCTGGGGTTGGGCTGACACATCCGCCTGTCAACACGCAGAGCTGTCTGTGTGCGCATCGTCACCATTTATTTATAGCAGGCCAGAAACAACCCCTATTGCAGGATGGCTCCGTAAACTACAGCATGACCCTTTAACCCAACCAGCAAACACAAACCACAGGGAAAAAGACAAACAATGATCTACGAAAATACTCACAGCATAGCATGGCACAAGAAAACACTGGAGTTGCATACACAGCACGCCCTCCCTATACGTCACGTGCACACCGAAATACATGTTTCTGTGCCTCTTTCCTCCATGAGACCATAAACTGGGGATACAAACCTTCGTTATATCCCCAGCGCTTATGCAGAGCTGGTACCCAGTGGGTGAATACCTGCTCAATTACCCATTAAATTAAATTAGAATGTCGGTCATGATCACTTCATTGTAACTCTCAAAAAGTGTGCATGTGCATACCTGCATTTAAACCCACAAAGACACACACGTAGACATACAGACACATGCAGAAAATCAGCCAGAAGGAAACGTGTCTGCGTGACAGGGAAAGGGCCCTGAACAAGAAAGATGGAGGAGCCACATCCACTGGATGCACACCGGGGACACTTGTCCCTGTCCATGCATGCCTCTGCGGACACACCAGTTCCAGCAGCCGGTGATCTTCAGGGTCACTTCTAATAGGTGTTTGGACGGGGGGACGTTTTTGCAATACCAAGTGTTGACGAGGACACGGAGCAACTGGAACTCTCATGCTTTGGTGCTGGGAATGTAAAATGGTACAGCCACTTTGGAAACAGCTCGGCAGTTTCTTAGTAAGTTAAACATACGCTTATATGATCCAGCCATTTCACTGCTAGGTATACATGTCAGAGGAATGAAAGCATACATCCACACAAAGACCTGTGCAAAACTTTCATAGCACCTTATTCGTGATAGGAAAGAAATGGAAAACTAACAAGACGGCCTTCAGCTGGTGGACAGACAGACAATGTGTGCCTCCCCACACAATGGCGGACCACTGGGCACTGGCAAGGAACAGGCTTTGATACACACAACACCACGACAGACCCAGCAGGATTACGGCAAGTGGATGAAGCCAGGCTCAGGAGGTTGCGTGTGTTGCATGGCTCCATTTACACAGCACTCTGGGAAAGGCGACACTGTCAGGTGGAAAACAGATGCAAGGCTTGCCAGGGTTGGGGGTGAGGGCAGTGACAGGCACAAGGGAACTTTTGGGGGCAGTGAAATGTTCTTTAGCTCAACTGTGGTGCTGGCTCCATGACTACGCATTTATCAAAGCTTATTGAACAATATACTTAAAAGTGAATTTTACTGCATGTAATTTATACCTCAATAAGCCTGACTCTTTGTTAAAAAAAAAAAACTAACATTATTATTGCATCGAACCACAGACTTATAAACACCAGATTCACATACCTCTGCTCATGTTTTGGCTTCTGGGTGCCCAAATCCAAAGCAAACTGACCCACACCAGCAAGGTCTGCAATGAAACGAACCCATGTCCTGCCTGTTTCTAGACTGAATATTCCAAATCCCTGTCTCGTTCACCCTCTCAGCCCAGGTCGCCACACTGCCCTCATCCCATCTCCTCCACTTTGGCCACCTGCCAGGACTGGGCACCCTTCCTCCCTCCCCTGCCAGTCCACGAGCTTCCTGCCAGAGCTGACATAGCCCTTCTAGGGGCCACCTGCATGGGGTGCCCTGTCTCTGTCATCTTGTGTAGACATCACAACAGCTAAGCAAGGAGCTGTCATCACCGCCAGCTCATAGATGTGGAAACTGAGGTTCAGAGAGGTGAAGCCTAACACATCCTCTGTCAGAGGCCTGGCCAGGCAGCTGCTAAGGGACCCACAGCGAGCTGACACCAAAGCTCAGCTCTCGGCACCCGCCCCACCTCCGCGTGGCTCCTGCGGTCTCTGTGTAGGTGGCTATATGACAGCTCAGCTCATCTACAAGTAATTAAAACCCACAGTTCCAGAGCCCATGCTGCGCCGCAGGGAGCTCCAAGCCGCCAGCATCTCACGGTGTACCGGCTCCTCTGTGGACACAGCAGTCCTTGGGCCCCGGGGAGAAAGAAAGAACCGAGGTTCCGACGTGATTCATTTTTATCCCTGTCAGATAGTAAATGAGTAGAGTCCTACCAAGACAACGAAATCTGGAATCAGAACAAGGTGGAGTGCAAGACCTAAGTATGAAATAATGAATTTATAATCCCTCTGAGGAGCAGTCAAATAGGAAACTGACATCGCCATGGAAACCAGGGAAGTACAGTGAGGTTCTCAAGGAGGACACAGTGGAGCCACTTTGGATGTGCTCTCAGTTGGAAATGGTGACTGATCTGCCACCACCCTGGGCGCAGGGCATCCTGCAGGCAGACCTCTGCAAGAATGCAGCCGAAGGGTCAGAGGGGACGCTGTGGACCCGCTCTCCTGCCTCTGGACAGATAACCCCATGTACCAGTTCTCCACGTGAAGTGTTTGTTCTGTACCCGTTGCACAAATGCCGGCTGCTACTTGGCAGCGGAGACACTCGGCCCTGCCTTCCAGGGGCTCAGAGCAGGGAGAGTGAGATGAGGCTGCACCCTGAGCTTCGAGGCCCAGCAGAGGGCCCCACATTAGAATGGGGTCCAGGGCAGGTTCCTGGAGGAGGGGAACTCTCGGGCGAGCCTTGAAGAATCAGCAGCAGCTGCTGCCTGGGGGCCGAGGGGCACCTGCAGGGCAGGTGGGAGAGGACGATGGCATGCAGAGGAAGCCACAGGGACCAGGCGGCGGCAGGGGCCAGCCAGAGGGGGCCCTGCTGGAGACACCCAGCCCCTCCAGAGAGAAACGTCACATGGGACCAAGGCACAGAGGACGGCGTCAGGGCTGGCAGCGGTGTGGGGAGAGCCCACAGCAGGGAGCGGCTTGGAGAATGAGCAGCGGGAGGTGGCGCCAGGCGTCGGTCCACACCCGGCCAAAGGCGGCAGCACCTGCTCATGGCTGGACGGGCCACGGGGGAAGGAGCCCTGTGATGGGGGTGGGCGGCCTTATTTCTCTTTGGAAAAGCATTGATGGTGTTGAGGTATAATTCTTCAATAAAAAATCAGTCATCCAAGCTGCCAAGGACCGTAATTTTAAATAAAGTATTACCAGAGGTGTTGATTCTATTCTCAGCTTTGCTGTAACTAATTATCAAGAACTATTGACGACGGTCCCAGAGGGACAGGGCTGTCCTCTGAATACGAACTTCCCTCCTCCCGCTCCTGCGCAGGCAGGGCCAAGCCGCACGCTCAGAGCAGGGGACCGGGCCCAGCACTCTTCTCCCTCTGCCCAGGCTCAGACACCCAAACAAGAAAAACTGCAGAAATCCCAGGCGTCCGGCAGCCCTTTTGGTTTCGTAAACAGAGCTGGGGCTGGAGGTCAGGGAGCCTGAGTGCCCCGCCCAACCTGGTGACCTGGAGCAAGGCTCTGCCCTCTCAGGGTACATCTCCCCAGGAAGAGCCCA